>NIVC01002655.1:125000-152340 GCA_002269645.1 Macrostomum lignano | reverse complement strand
AAATTTGAGAAGAGAGGTGAGGGAAGAGAGATGAGAAGAGATGCAAACATCGAGCAGGCCGGATTGCTATTGTGAAGATTCATAGAAGCCAAGGGCCAGATAGAGAGGCTTTGCGGGCCACATTTAGCCCTCAGGCCGGAGTTTGCCAAGCCCTGTTTTAATATTCAGCCCTTTTACTTTGGCATTTCGATCTGATCGAAATTCCAAGTCCGCCGCAATCCCAGGACATAAACCGCTGCTGGCGCTGCAAATTAACCAAATGCATTAAAATGCCGTCAGCTAAAATAATAAAAGAGAGAGGAACTGATGGAGGCAGCCTAGAGATCCAGAAAATTACTGGTCTTGCCCTGGCAATTTTTATTCATTTGAGATATTTACTAATAAATTGATGGTACAGTGCAGTTGCGCAATGTTTGAATTAGTTGAAAATTCGAACATTTTCAGACTTTTGGCCACTTTCAACACAGAATTGAATATTTGCCTACACGGTTGTCGCAATGTCACAAACTGACATAACAGCAGCAGTTTGTGTGCCCTTAGATTAAAACAAAATCATGTGCAATGTGCCCTCCAACCAATAGGCCCCACTTTGAAATCTGTTCGGACACCGCTCCTGCCACCGCGGGTTCGCGAGTGGTCGCGACTTCCCCAAATCGGCTGAAAATCGCGTGCTATAGCACTCAAAGCCATCTGACTAGCGAGAACAAAAACATTAGCCAGTTAAAAGCAGACAGCTATATAAATAAACAGTAAAGTAATCCAAAACGAAAGCCCTAACAACGGTGTTCAATGCAAGTAATCTGTGCAAAATCAGCTTATTCTGACCTTGCTTTTGGGAACCATGCAAGGACCACTGTATATAGCTATTATCAGTGGTCCTTGTTAGGAACTACAAGTATTGCTAAAAATAATTTTTCTCCATTCTTACACGACACACGTAGGCCAAAAAAGCCTGCTGACTATACAAGGTTGACCACCAGCAACCAAATAAATAACCCGCCGCCGGTGAACCAACCTGTTAACCTGCACATTATTCAGATCAACCTGCACCACGCTCTTGCAGCATCTAGCAACCTTTCAGGCACCTTCGCAAACAAGGAAGTTGACATCTACCTTATCCAGGAACCGTATACCCGCAAGGGGAAGCCGACCTGTCTGCCGCCAGGCTATCAGGTTCTGTACCTCTGCGCGAACGACACCCCCAGGGCTATCGCCCTCGTCAAAAACGACCTCCCGGCCACTATTATGCCAATGTTTTGCTCTAAAGACATGTGTACTTTCTCAGTCTTTGACTTGACCTTCGTTTCCGCCTACCTGGACATCCAGGAAGACGTCCCTCCCCCCTCCTGCAGGAACTGGCGGACTTCTGTAACCTTCAGGACCGGAAGCTAATCGTCAGCTGCGATGCTAATGCCCACAACACTGCCTGGTCTAGTAGCGATACTAACAGGCGCGGTGACTTACTTATTGATTTCATTAACTCCTCCTCGTTACACATTTGTAACAGGGGCAGCAAACCTACATTTATTGTTTCTAATCGGCGTGAGGTTATCGACCTCACTCTCGTTTCCAACAACGCCCTCAATCAGGTCCACAACTGGCTGGTTAGGGATGACTTTCCATCGCTTTCCGACCACTCGTACATCCAGTACAGCATCAGCTCCGTCGGAGCCCGTCATGAGAACCGAGACCGCCTTAATTTGAAAAAGGCCGACTGGACAGGTTTCCGAAGAGACCTGCTAAAACTCCTAACCGAAGCCAATCTACCGGACTCCAGCGAGGATCTCCCTGGCATTGAGCATCGGTGCAACTCCATCGTTGAGATCCTAAACACCGCCATACGCGCTAACGCCCCTAAGTTGTATTGCAGGAAGAAATACTCTCCTTGGTGGAGTCAAGAACTCACTCGCATGAAGAAAAACACCCGCCGACTGCAACGCCTCGCAAACGGCTCGAATACCCCAGAGGATTGGAGAACTACCACTCTGCTCTGAGGATGTACAAAAGTGCTATCCGAAGGGCTAAGAAGACCACCTGGAAAGCCTACTGCGCCAGCCTGGAAGGGCAACACCCCACAGCGCCGGCTGGTCAGGACTCTCAGGCCACGATACGCTCTCTCAGTGTAACTCCCTTCTGCACCTAGATGGTAACTACACTACCAGTGCCGAAGGTTTGCTAAATCTTCTTTTCTCCACCTGCTTTCCGCAGGTTGACGAACCGGAGTACGTGGTCGAAGACCACAGGCCTTGTGACCGTCCGCTTTTCCAGCAGTGCGCCAGTCCCCGGCTGCTCCAGCTGGCGGCAAATTCTTTTAAACCGTATAAATCGCCTGGCCCTGACAATATCCCCCTGTATCCTTCAGGAGGCGCTTAAGCTGCAAAACTTTGCTGATTCTCTCTCTAAATTGCTTGTTCACTGTTTTACTACAGGTTACATTCCCACAATCTGGAGAATGTCCAGAGTCGTGTTCATCCCGAAACCCGCCAAGGGTGACTACACCAATGTGAAATCCTTCCGGCCCATCAGCCTCACTTCCTTTTGTGTTAAGCTGATGGAAAGGCTCATCCTGTGGAGGCTTCGAGAGTGCGACCTGCGCTCCGACCCCGTCAGTAAGTACCAGTACGCCTTCCAGCCTAGAAAGACGACTGAGCATGCTCTCCATGCCATTACCTCCAAGATCGAGAGTGCCATCCTTAGCAAACAACTCGCCTGCGGGATGTTTGTTGACTTCGAAGGAGCGTTTGACAATGTCCTTTTCCGCTCCTTCAGAAACTCTCTTTCCCGCAGGAATGTGAGACACAGCATTGTCCGCTGGATTTATTTTATGATCCGCAATAGGTTTGCGACATCTACGCTTATGGGCGTTACCTACACCCGGGCGGTGATGAAAGGCGGCCCGCAAGGTGGCGTGCTAACTCCACTTCTTTGGAATCTCGTCATGGACGAACTTCTAACTGCTGACATTCCCAGCAGTATCACCAGGGCGGGCTACGCCGATGACGTTGCCGCGGTCGTCAGCGGACCCGACCCCGCCACTCTGCGCAACCTGATGCAGCAATTCGCCGACAAGGCGGCCGACTGGGCTACGCAGCATGGCCTAAATATCAGCGTCACCAAGACTGTCGCTGTCGTTTTCACCAAGCGCCGTAAGTGGGAGATGAAAAACCTCACTGTCTATGGCAGAAACATCCCCTTCAAGAAGGAGGTCAAATACCTCGGTGTGACGCTAACGCATGACCTGCGCTGGACGAAGCACCTTGATAACGTCATCGGTCGGGCAAAACGCTGCTTTGCCCAGCTGCGCAGAGCCATCGGGCCGACTTGGGGCCTCTCACCTAGAACGGTCCGTTGGATTTACACCGGCATCATCCGGCCCAGTATCACATATGCGAGTCTCATCTGGACTAGCGTGTTGGAGCAGAAGACCGCCCGTCAGCGCCTGTACCAGCTTCAGGGCAGCATTTGCCGTGCCATCACAGGTGCGTACCCGTCTACCCCCTACGAGGGGCTGAACACTATCCTTAACCTGCCTCCGCTTCACCTATTCATTAGGGCGGAGGCTATGAAGTCTGCCTCCCGGCTTATCAGAGATAAAACGTTAAATAACGCACCCTCTGGCTTTATGCCAATGAAAACATTAATCCCGCATATGGACTTTCCGCCGCGACCTCAACAACATCCACATGGACCTGGGCAATGTGGATAGTCGACCTCCCGCCCTCAACATCAGGAGGGGCTTCAAGACCGCCATCCCTGGCCGAGACAATATTCCGCTGGATGTCGGTGTGAACCGGCGCAGCCAGGGCATTCACTGTTTCACCGACGGCTCGCTGTTCAACGGCCGCGCTGGAGCGGGTATTGCCGTTTTCCACGAGGGTAAGATGCTTTTCCAGGAAAGTCTGCACCTCGGTGTGAACACCTCAGTTTTCCAAGCTGAAATTTGCGCCATTGAGCAGTGTGCCCAGCAACTGCTTCAGGCGAACATTAATAACTTTGACATTAATTTCTACACTGATAGCCAAGCTGCTATTAAGGCCTTAACCACTGAGAATATCTCCGCTACTACAGTATCTCAATGCCACCGCAGTGTGCAATCTCTCTCAGTCCTAAACAGGATTAGAATTATCTGGACACCTGGTCACAGCAACATCCTGGGCAACGAGCTTGCGGACTCTCTCGCCAAGGAGGGCAGCAACCCAGACGGCAACCATCGTCTGATGAGGCTACCCACTCCCAGGTCGCAAGTCACCCGCCATATCAACAGGTGGCTCCATCAGCAGCACCAGCTCCACTGGAACAGCTGCACCGAGTACAGGCAGAGCCGCTCTGCCATGCCTAACCTGAACAGGAAAGTCTCTGATTATCTGCATGATTTCGCTTAACAGAACCGACCTCAAGGAGATGTGCATGGTCCTAACCGGCCATGGATTCTTCCAGAGACATATATCGTTGCAAACCGGTTGCCCTCCCACCTGTCCTTTCTGTGGCATAGGAGAGGAGACCGCGGAGCATCACGTCACCTTCTGCCCTTACTTCAACAAGGCGCGGCACAAATACCTCGGCCACCCCCAGCGGATGGACGAGCTGACCACCCCGGACAATATCCGTGACCTGCGCGCCTTCGTCCGGGACTCCGGCCGGATGAGGGTCGCCGATGCCTCCACTGCGAACCTGCCGACTACTGGCGGGGACTGGGCGCACCCCCAGGGTTAATCCTTGTGCTCTTTTTCCTTGGGGTTGCGATAGGGGCCTCGCGGCCTATTCGCGGCGCCTGCGCCCCCCGTCAGTAGTAAGTAAGTAAGTAAGTACAAGGTTGACTGCAAAGTCCGGCCGATTTTATTTTGACACAGAGTTGCTCCAAAACTTACACTCAAATGGTTTGTGTGTACCCAAAAATCCCGCTTCATTTTTGACAACTCCAAATCAATATCTGAACAGTTTCCCACTGCATACTGCAATCAATTTTGACTGCTACCTATATTAATACTCCTATATACGTCTTCTTATGGTTGTGTATGTTTCAAGCACGTAAGCGCGTAGCAATTGCATGTTAACGATATAAAAGAAGTATACTCGTATTTTTTAAACAGCACACAGATAGATTTCTAGGTTAGGTTTTTATTAGGTATACTGAACAATGTATACAGGACACATATAGGACACAGAAAATGTATACAGGACACCCGTACCCCCAGCATGCATGCAGGTGCTGCTTCATGTGCTTCATACAAGTAATACCATGACCAATCTAAGGACTTTAAAATGCGAGAGCCGAGAGGCAATCAATGAATTGAACAGCTGAAACGGGTCCGGATTTTTGTATTGGGGGATTCTTTGTCACAGAGGAATCATACGGAATCACACAAGGACTTCTAGACTAACAGGACGTAAAACTCAAAGATCGTGCAATTTTTTGGAGGCCACGATTTCCTGGAAAAAATACACTGCGAAGATAGGAAAAAATCAGTTTTTCGTCACAAAATCTGTGATTGTATTTGATCTGGGGCAGTGAAGACTACCATTCTTTTAATTTAACATGCACAATATGTTACTCTATTATATTTTCATATAGCTGTGTAGTGAAGTTTTCATTTTCATGTTGTTTTCACTTTATTTCATAAGCCCAAAGTTGCAAACTCACAAGTGGCATTAGCCAAATATCAAATTCAAGAAAAGAAAAGCTATTCAAATTTGTAATATAATAATATTTTTAGCCTTTAAAATAAAAGTTATAAAAGGACTAATCAATGTTTTTTCTTATAGATACCTAGTAAAAATGGTTAGGGTCTATTTTTGTGATTAAGTCTATTCTTCTTAAATCTTAGTCCTAAATATAGCCATTATAGGCTTGGCTTAAAAACTGATAATACAGCTTTCTCAAGCCTAGGTAACCAACCATATGAAACTATTTATTGGTAATCTATATATAATAAAAAAATCTAAATATACTAATCTCTAAGTCATTGTCTAAATTTAATTACTTATTAGGCTAGATAGTGTAGTGATAGGTCTAGTTCTAGTAGGCCTAGGAATTAGTATAGTTACTAAACCTACAATAATAGCTTAAGACTAAGAGTACCTACATGCAATGTTTTTATACTTTATTTTAAAAAGAACAACACAAAAAGTTTGGCTAATGCCACTTGTGAGTTTGCAACTTTGGGCTTATGAAATAAAGTGAAAACAATATGAAAATGAAAACTTCACTACACAGCTATATGAAAATATAATAGAGTAACATATTGTGCATGTTAAATTAAAAGAATGGTAGTCTTCACTGCCCCAGATCAAATACAGTCATAGATTTTGTGACGAAAAACTGATTTTTTCCTATCTTCGCAGTGTATTTTTTCTAGGAAATCGTGGCCTCCAAAAAATTGCACGATCTTTGAGTTTTACGTCCTGTTAGTCTAGAAGTCCTTGGAATCACATACCCAGAATCATACTCGTACTGAAGAAGTTTGAGAAAATTAATAATTCTATTTTTCCAACCGTCAGTAAAAAAACTAAAGCAAGCGTTAAATGTAAATTTCTAAATCTAAACACCGTACAAAAGTTAACGGTGTTTAGATTAACAAATCAAGACACATTTTTCACATGAAAGTACTTTTTCGTTAAAAGTATTTTACTAAGCGTCAAAAAAGTGTTTTGTTATGCTCAAATATAAATAAATATATCTTAATGCACATCAACCTGTAATATAGGAGTGATTTTTAAAAAGCAACCCCTCATGCGACGAGCTCAATACTATAACTCTGAACTTAAAGGACTCTGAGGATTCCTCGATTTTGCATCACACTCTCTTTTTTCATTGAAAATTAATTGTTCGCTGAAGTTACTGTTTAGTACTTGTTAAGAATTTTACAACTGATCTCGACTATTTTAAGGTAATTAACTAAGAGTATATTCTTATTTAGTCCATGTAACAAAATATTGGTCTTTTTCCAGTCTTATCTAATATCTCTATCACTTAAATATCAGAGTCAAATACAAAGTTAAACTAAATGCTGTTACTACGCTTCATTTGAAATGATAACACTAACAGTGATATGCTACATTTATTGAGGCATTAAGAAGTGTGTATGATAAGGTAATCAGTTAGGCCTACTGTTTTTTAAGGGAAATTTTAAGCAAGATAAATTAATGAGCTAGAATAAAGTAGTTATAGCACCAAAACTAATTACATACTCTTAAAATTAGCATAATCATTTTCAAAGAAGAAGATTGGGCTATTTTATTTTGTTTTTTTATGTTGTTGCATTGATATTCTATTTTTTATATATTCCTAAAATATGCTCTATCCTCTACATGCACTTTAAAGAAAAATATCTATTCAATTTGGTAGGTATATGTATCATTATACATACTATTATATTAAGATATTTGGTTAATAATTTGATGTAGAAGTTCTTACAAAAATCACACAAGGGAAAAGCCTATCTACTTGCATAAAAATCTAATGGCTATATACAAGAATATATTATATTACTTTATTAGTCTACTATTATAAAGCTCTACTTTTATATAATAAACTCTATATTATGTATGTTTTTGTTTGTAAGATATTAACTCTTAATATCAATTTTTATTTCTAAAATTGTTGTTTTTAAACAAAAAATAATGCACAATTTTTAAGGATTGTGCCTAATCTAACTTATTTTAAGTTAATAGAATAGTTATGTATTTATATAAATAATAAATTAAAGACAAGTTTATATATTATATTATTGTATTAATAATTATTTTTGACTAAGCTTCTTACCTGCTTTTTTAGAAAATTCTATAATGTTAAACCGTAAGTGACTGCATTTTTAAATCATTATGACATCAACATTATTTTATTATTGGTGACTTGAAATTGTTTTGTTTTTTTCAATCTAACTTGAGTTTCAGTTTTAAGTTTAAAGTTCTTTCTGTTGCTCAATTTTGTTTCAGTTTAATGATTTCTTTCAATTGTCCTGACTTATAAAAATGAGAGCTGGTATTGTGAATAATTTTTTAGTGTTTATATTTTCTTTTTTTCTGCAGGCTTTCGCTGTCTGCAAGCTAGGCGCGTTGGTCTGGCTCCTTCAGCATCAAAATCAATTGCCACTAAGCTGCCAGCCTTTGATGATGCTGCGAGCTCTGTAAGCACTACCACTGAGTCCTCTTCCAAAGCTGTGGCTGCTGCCAGCCCTGGCAAGACTGGTTTGAAATTAAAATCATCTGTGCCTCTGTCTAAAGCTGCCAACTTAGCCAAGCCTAAAGTTAAAAGTGCCGCAAATTCCAACCAGTCCAACTTCAAAGAGGCCGCTAATTCCAACCAGTCCAACTTCAAAGAAGCCGCCGATTCCAACAAGTCCAACTTTAAAGAGGCCGCTAATTCCAACCAGTCCAACTTCAAAGAGGCCACTGATTTTGCTGAGTCAAACTGCGAAGTTAACAATCCTACGCAGCCGGTCACTGCGCCAGTCGTTTCTAGCGAATCCGGTGACATTAAAGTTGCAGACAAAGAAGCGGCTGAATCTGCAAAAGACAAAGTCGACTGCGAGGCTTCAATTGAGGCAGCTAGCGAAAGCAGCAATTTGTCGCAGAGTTCGTTTGCATCGGTTAGTCGTTTCGAGTGGTAGCGAGCTTCTTTATTTTTTAGCTGCAGTAATTTAAATTGTCAGGAATAGCAGCTCCTCTTAGTAATCAGTAAAGGGACACTAGGACGGCCGCCCTTATATGTTAAAACTTTGGCGCCAACCTCACAATCCTGTCTACGCCCCTGACTATATTTATTGTTAGGGAGATATGGAGATAGATAGAGAGATAGACAGATAGATAGAGAGATAGACAGATAGATAGATAGATAGATCGATAGATAGATAGATAGATAGATAGATAGATAGATAGATAGATACGAGTAGATGGCTGTTACGAGAGTCTGTATACTAAAAAAGTAGCAGATTTGTGCTCAGCATTGCTCAAAATTCAATAAGGGTTGAGTCAACTTGTCTCTACACATCTTGACTGTTTCAGGCGCAGCAAACTCCGGAGCCTGCTGCTGCTGCTGCTGCTACTGTTAGAATGAAAGAAAGTGCAATTGGCGCCGCCATCACCTCAAGCCAACAATTCGATTCAATATTCGATTCGGCTATTAAAGCCGTGACCAGCAGCACTACAGAGCAGTTGTGCGACAATTATTTGAAATCCAAGCCTGCTAGCAGCGCTGGCAAGCTGGCCTCAGGCTTGCTAAAGGGAAAGAATGCCAACAAGGTGATGAAGAAGGCCGGTTCCGCCAAGGAGGAGCCAAAGCAAAGCGTTAGCCGCAAGCGCAAGGCTTCATCACTCGATGCCTCCTCGGCTGCTGAGTCGTCGCTGCCGCAGCCGCCAGTGAATTTCCAATTCGCCAGTGGCACGTGGATCGAGTGCAGCGACTGCAAGAAGTGGCGACACGAGCCAGACTGCGCCGAGCCCTGTCGCGTGCCGGACAACTGGCGCTGCTCGGATTCGGCCGATCCGCGCCAGAACGACTGCGGCCTGCCCGAGCTGGCCGAGTATTTCTACGCCCAAGGCACGAACTTCGCCCTGTCCAACAAGTACGTTGCCGGCAGTCTGGTCTGGGCCAGGGTGCAAGGCTACCCCTATTGGCCAGCCATTGTTGAAGTGGACAACGACTATGGCACATTCTTCGAACTCGAAGCCGAATCTAACGATGTGGCCGCTTATCACGTGACCTTCTTGGGCCGGTCGGCCAGCCGGGCCTGGGTACCGGACGCTCGGATTCGGCCATTCGAAGGCGCGGAAGATCTGGCCGGACTCTCGGCGCCGAAGCCGGGCAGCGCCGCCGAGCTCGAGCTTCGCCGTCTGGCTAACGAAGCCGCCAATGTTGTTGCTAAGCTGGACTTTCAGGCCAGGCTGGAACGATACGGCTATTTTGCTGGCGGCCGGGTCAAGCTCGTCAAGAAGAAACCAGCCGATGTCCGTGACTCTCGTTCTGGCGAGAAAAAGTGCAACAAGAAAAAGCTGAAGACTGCGGCAAAGGCTGACAAAACGGTCCATAATAATGGTAATGTACCATAAATTACATTATGCGAGGAATATGCAATAGGGGTTGTAAAGTTCATAGGCACTTATTATTCGAGTCTCCGGCGATTGAGACAGATCGAATCTCTGGATTGAATGAGAGTTCATGAGATTCATAACTGGGACTGTCGGGATTCATAACTGAGACTGTTGGGATTCATAACTGGGACTGTCGGGATTCATAACTGGGACTGTTGGGATTCATAACAGGGACTGTCGGGATTCATAACAGGGACCGTCGGGATTTATAACAGGGACTGTCGGGATTCATAACAGGGACTGTCGGGATTCATAACTGAGACTGTTGGGATTCATAACTGGGACTGTCGGGATTCATAACTGGGACTGTTGGGATTCATAACAGGGACTGTCGGGATTCATAACAGGGACCGTCGGGATTTATAACAGGGACTGTCGGGATTCATAACAGGGACTGTCGGGATTCATAACTGGGACTGTCGGGATTCATAACTGGGACTGTCGGGATTCATAACTGGGACTGTCGGGATTCATAACTGGGACTGTCAGGATTCATAACCGGTACTCGGGCGCAGTCCTGATAAAACTCAAATCAAGAATTGCAAAATCCTTTTTTAAGCCAAATCAAAGCCGCCAAAGAAGAAGGCCAAGCAAAGCAAGCCAACAGCCAAGACTGCTGCTGCTTCTGGCGAGTTGGATGACGTCTACACGGATGCCACTGCAGTCGACGATGTCACGGATCTCGACGCTGGAGTCGAACAAGTTGATGCCGTCGAAGATGTCGACTTGATGGCTGCTCGTGACCGCTTTCGTCGCCGGGTCAGCCAGCTGTGCGAAATGCGCAGCTGCGGCGAGGGCGAGGGCGATGCCGGCGAGACTCACGATGCTGCGGACGACGACGAGGAAAGCGCTGAAGAAGCCGAGGCTTAGGATTGATTCTTAATCTGTTGTTTTTAGTTCAAAGACCAACTTGTTTCTGTTTTAGTTTCTGCGTGTTTTCAGTTAAAAAGGCTGTATTTCTATTCGCCAAGTTGCGCAGTGTTGCAGTAAACGGAGGCATATTTTTCATATTTATCATTTATTCCAGCATTTGCCAGCCTCGTCTTTAATAATAAAACTATCGCCATCGTTTTTATGCGAGTTTTATATCTATCTACTAAATATTATTCATCCAAGCCAAGTATTTAGCCTTAGCATTTATGGTATTTACAAGCTTCTGAGTTCAAATTGTTGTTTGAGTTCCTTCTGTTGCCATGTTTTTCTACAGTTTTTTTATTAAATAATAGTTACAAATTCACTCAGTTATAAATTTATCAAATTCAGACACCTTTTGTCAAATCAAATCGCCGGCATGTTTTTTTAAATAAAATACGAAATTAAAAATGCCTCTTATTGGCTGCCTAAACTATGAGTATTAAGTAGTTCTTTTTTCTCCAAGTCGCATTTTCTGCCTTTTTTACTTATCTTTCAGTTGATTAGGTAACATCATTGCACCTTTAGTAATTGCGTCTTTAGGGCGTCTGCTACTACTGGCAGACCTGCATGTTACTCAAGGTCATCCAGCGCTCTCAGGCTTTCCCCATCTGTTACTCAAGGTCATCCACCGCTCTCAGGCCTTCCCCATCTGTTACTCAAGGTCATCCACCGCTCTCAGGCCTTCCCCATCTGTTACTCAAGGTCATCCACCGCTCTCAGGCCTTCCCCATCTGTTACTCAAGGTTATCTACCGCTCTCAGGCCTTCCCTATCTGTTACTCAAGGTTATCTACCGCTCTCACGCCTCCCCATCTGTTACTCGAGGTCATTTACCGCTCTCAGGCCTTCCCCATCTGTTACTCAAGGTTATCTACCGCTCTCACGCCTCCCCATCTGTTACTCAAGGTCATCCACCGCTCTCAGGCCTTCCCCATCTGTTACTCAAGGTTATCTACCGCTCTCACGCCTCCCCATCTGTTACTCGAGGTCATTTACCGCTCTCAGGCCTTTCCCATCTGTTACTCAAGGTCATCCACCGCTCTCAGGCCTTCCCCATCTGTTACTGAAGGTCATCCACCGCTCTCAGGCCTTCATCTGCTACTCAAGGTCATCCACCGACCACCGCTCTCAGGCCTTCCCTATCTGTTACTCGAGGTCATCCACCGCTCTCAGGCCTTCCCTATCTGTTACTCGAGGTCATCCACCGCTCTCAGGCCTTCTCCATCTGTTACTCGAGGTCATCCACCGCTCTCACGCCTTCCCCATCTGTTACTCGAGGTCATCCACCGCTCTCAGGCCTCCATCTGCTACTCAAGGTCATCCACCGACCACCGCTCTCAGGCCTTCCCTATCTGTTACTCGAGGTCATCCACCGCTCTCACGCCTTCCCCATCTGTTACTCAAGGTCATCCACCGCTCTCAGGCCTTCTCCATCTGTTACTCGAGGTCATCCACCGCTCTCAGGCCTTCTCCATCTGTTACTCAAGGTCATTCACCACTTTCAGGCCTTTCCCATCTGTTTTTCAAGGTCATCCATCGCTCTCAGGCCTTTGTAAATGCAACGAAAGCATGTTCTCTATTCAAACTGATACTACAGCCTTCACTGATGCATCTGCTGCTACCTGTGCGTAATCGATTCTTGGCTGCCCTATCATCGCTACCATGGCGACGCCATCTGTGCAGCAGTATCTCGTCCAGATCAACAGCAACTACCACAGCCGATGACGATCTCGAGCACTGGTTGGAGCACGCGCCTGCGCCAGGCGCTGAGCTCAGAGGCATTTTAACGGCCGCAAAGTACGGCGGCCAGCACCGCGTCTCCATGATTCCCGGCAGCGGCATCGGGCCGGAGCTGATGGCCGTTGTGAAGCAAACACTGCTGGCCGCCCGGGCTCACGTTGACTTTGAAGAGCTGCAAACCTCTGCCGAGGGTGCCGTCACCCCTGAGGAAATGCGGCGCATTGTCATGTCGATTCAGCGCAATGGAGTAGCGCTTAAAGGCAATCTGGAATCGCTTGAAGGTGAGTTTTGGTTCGTGATCTGCGTCTGCCTGTCTGTCTGTCTGTCTCTGTCTGTCTTTCGATCTCGATGTCTTTTTGTCGTGTTGTCTGTCTGTTTTTTCTGTTAACCGCAAATTGAAGTTGAATTTAACAAATCGAATTCAATCATAAAATTTCAGCGAGCACGGACTTCATCAGCATCGGTGGTAAGTTGAATAATTTTCAAAATTTGCAGTTGATTTGCTAATTGCCTATTGTTGGCCATAATTTGTCTAGACCAAACTGCAACCCACCACTCGCACTGTTGGCAGGCGCCGCTGCTAAGAACGCCCAGTTGCGCGCCAAGCTCGGCCTGTTTGCCTACGTTCAGCGCTGCAAATCCATCGAGGGCCTGCCAACCCGTCATCGCGACATCGACATACTAGTAGTCCGGCAGAACACCGAGGGAGAGTACAACCAGTTGGAGCACTTCAACGTTGACGGCGTGGTGGAAAGCTTAAAAGTGGTGACCGAAGCTCGCTGCCGCCAGATTGCCGAGTTCGCATTTCAGACTGCCATCAAGACGAGGCGGAAGAAGGTTGGCGTTCAGAATCCATTGGGTGTCAGTTTGTTAGGCGACTCAAACGACTGTAATGCGACGGAGAGGCAACTGTTGAGTCACGAGCGCATCACGTGATTTGTAGAATTTGCAAAGCTTAACTGTCTACTAACTTAAGTAGGGTAAATAGAGTTGTTAAAAATGCGAAATGCAATTTTAATTCATCAAGTGACGCAGATGCGCTTTAGACGCAACTCAGCGAGTCTAAAGCGACTCTGGCATGCCTCAGATACGGCCCTAGAGGCGTTACAGGGTCGCAGACAATAGAAAAACATCTCAAACTGGCTCGTAGGCGAATTTTTGGCGACTTGTACCGCGACATCTCTTCGTTTTAGAGTCGTCTAGAGTCGATTCTTTCCTATTTTAACTGTGTTACCTACAAAGACTTTGCAGCGACTCTTAGGCGACATAATTGTCTCTTAAGACGCTTTCATGTGTCAGACTGATGATTAATGAAGAGAGGCAAATATGTGAATTTAGCTAAAAGTGTATTTCTACACCACTGGCGGGTCTTATTGCTGTCTAATAAACTATAATCTCCCGCCACGCGCTCAGGTGACAGCGGTGCACAAGGCAAACATCATGAAACTCTCCGACGGCCTGTTTCTAGACGTTTGCCGCCAGGTTGCCCAGTCTTATCCGGATATTGAGTTCAACGACATGATCGTTGACAACTGCTGCATGCAGCTGACCTCCCAGCCGCAGCAGTTTGACCTCATGCTGCTGCCCAATCTGTACGGCAACATTGTCGGCAACATCGCCGCCGGGCTTGTCGGCGGCGCCGGCGTCGCCTCAGGCATGAATGTCGGCAGTCGGTGCGCCGTGTTCGAATGCGGCGTCCGAGTCTCCGGACAGGCCATGCGCGGCCGAGACTTGGCCAATCCGTGCGGCCTGCTGCTGGCCTCGGCCGACATGCTGGAGTATCTGGGCGAGGCAGCCGACGCCAGGCGTGTTCGCATGGCCGTGCTGGCCGCTCTGGCTGGCGGGGTGCGAACTCGCGACCTTGGCGGTAGCGCCGGTACCAACGAAGTGACGGCTGCCATTGTCGACTGGCTGCAGCGAAACTCAGCTTGAATATTTGTTATTGATGGGGTTTTACTGAGACGACTGCTTAGAGATTTTTTATTACTCAGATTACTTAAATCTTCCAATTGTTTTTCACCCCTGTCTACGATAACTCATAACTGTCTAAGAAGAATGAGTTTGAGTTCAGGACCGGTCTTTCTTGCTCTTGGCAGCTCTAATACTCATATCTAGGCATTTTTTATTACTGCACTGCGATAATCTGCCGTACAGATTCTGTTTCTCTAAATTTTATTCATTTTTTATATTAGCCGTGAAGCATTCTAGAAAAACATCCTTTTGATTTTATTTGATATTTTTCATTCTAATAAAGAATTTATTTGACCCTATTTTTCTTTATTATACACTTCAATAATATTATAGATCATTATGATAGCAGGGGCGTCGCCATGGGGGGGGGTGGCAGTGCAAATGCAATTGCTTTGTCCCCCACTACACCTTTGGGCCCCGTTATGGAAATCAATTGTTTTTGTTTCAGCTCGCCTAATCTGAGGAATCCGGGAATTCTGGAAAAACCCCCGGAAATTCCAGGAAACCTCCGGGAATTTTGGGGAAACCCCGGGGAATTCCAGTAAAACTCTAGGAATTCTGGGAAAGCCCCGGGAATTCCGTGAAAACCCTTAGAATTCTGACTCACACCTCGGGGAAAACCGGGAATTCCTAGTAAATTTGGACCATCAATTCAACTACTGTTGGAAGTATTCTGCGTTCAACTTATATATATTTTTCAAGATTTTTTTTGAAATAAAAAACTTTAGAAATGCTTTTCTACTTGAAATGACCTTGGCTTTAATTTTGAGCTGGGAATTCCGAATTATCCCGCATAAAACGAAACGGTCACAAAGTACGGTAACTTTGATCGGTAACATGTGACCCTGAACAAACGGTAACATTGATCGGTAACATGTGACCCTGAACAAACGGTAACAAAATACGGTAACATTGATCGGTAACATGTGGCCCTGAACAAACGGTAACAAAATACGGTAACATTGATCGGTAACATGTGACCCTGAACAAACGGTCACAAAATACGGTAACATTGATCGGTAACATGTGACCCTGAACAAACGGTAACAAAATACGGTAACATGTGACCCTGAACAAACGGTCACAAAATACGGTAACATTGATCGGTAACATGTGACCCTGAACAAACGGTAACAAAATACGGTAACATGTGACCCTGAACAAACGGTAACAAAATACGGTAACACGTGACCCTGAACAAACGGTAACAAAATACGGTAACACGTGACCCTGAACAAACGGTAACAAAATACGGTAACATTGATCGGTAACATGTGACCCTGAACAAACGGTAACAAAATACGGTAACATTGATCGGTAACATGTGACCCTGAACAAACGGTAACAAAATACGGTAACATTGATCGGTAACATGTGACCCTGAACAAACGGTAACAAAATACGGTAACATGTGACCCTGAACAAACGGTAACAAAATACGGTAACACGTGACCCTGAACAAACGGTAACAAAATACGGTAACACGTGACCCTGAACAAACGGTAACAAAATACGGTAACATTGATCGGTAACATGTGACCCTGAACAAACGGTAACAAAATACGGTAACATGTGACCCTGAACAAACGGTAACAAAATACGGTAACACGTGACCCTGAACAAACGGTCACAAAATACGGTAACATTGATCGGTAACATGTGACCCTGAACAAACGGTAACAAAATACGGTAACATGTGACCCTGAACAAACGGTCACAAAATACGGTAACATTGATCGGTAACATGTGACCCTGAACAAACGGTAACAAAATACGGTAACACGTGACCCTGAACAAACGGTAACAAAATACGGTAACATTGATCGGTAACATGTGACTGAACAAACGGTCAAAAATATGGTAACTATGAACGGTATCATGTTACCTTATTATCATGAACATGAACGGTCACAATCATTACAGACCACGGTATCAAGTGGAACGGTAACAGCCCCTTTTTGTGACCGTTTCGTTTTATACGGGTATTTGATGCGGAAGTCTACATGTAGGCCCAGATAGATTTGCAGAAGAGAAAGCTAATGAAAAATAAGTGTCACAGAGCGATAGAGCCACCTTGTAGAATGAAATTAGATAGAGGTATGCGGGGACATCTAATCTCCGCAAACTAAGTCTACTCTAAGCAGTGTGAGCTCAGTTGAACAGCTAAGCTGAAGGTGAGGATTGCAGTGGACCTAATGGCCAAACAGTACTCAGTCAATCAATCAATAATTTCAAATCAGAATTTAAGCCAGTCATGTACTTCAGTGCTGATTAAGGCATCAAAGCGGCTTATCTAATGTAAGACATTCTGCATTAGCGCTATTGGAGAGTTTGCAGTCACATTTACGGCCAGAAGCTTGCAAATATAGGAATTTGATAATGAAATAATAGTACACCATGTAGTCTCGTCTTGCAAGAATTCCCTGCGAAATGCGATCTAAGTCCCAGCATCGGCTATGGCTACGAAATTGGCGGGTAAAAAAATATATTGGCAGGTTGGTTCGGAGCCCCTTCTACTCGGAATGCCGATTTCGAGAGAGCTGGTTTGGTGAGCCACAGTTCGCACGGGCTGTTTGGTGGCGGATTAGCCTAATCTCTGGATTAGCTGATCTCTGCCTTTCAATTTTTCCCGATTTGTCTCTCGCTGTCCTCTAGCTAAATTGGGACCCAGCTTGCTCGCCTCATCTATGCTACCTTAAGGGGGGCAATCTGACAAGAGTGGGAGGCCGGAGTATGAAGTGATTGATTTCTATTTTCTGAGTCTCGACAAGCCTATCAAGGGCTTACAAAGGCCAAAGCCTTCATAGTAGTGTTACTTTTGGCAGCTTGCTACTCATCTAATCTCCACTTCATCACAAAAACGTGTATAATTAGTCAACGAATGGGAATATCTGTGAGTAAACAGTAAGTTCGGATCTTCAGGGAATTGAAAAGTTCATTTACTGGTTCATCTTCGAAATGAGAAGAATAATTGATCCTCTACTAACTCGTTTTTCATCCCTTTTGTTTCGTTTCAGCATGGTCTGAAGATTTGAGTGCAGCCCGCACTCAGGACGAGCAGTGAAGTGAAAGGGGAATTAATTCAAAGCTGTCTTGAGGCTCAGTGAATACTTAGACGTACAATGCAAACTTCTTTGTGTGAAATTAGTAATTCTGCTTGGAAAACCATTCTTTTATAAATAATTCTTACTTGCGTCCAATGTCTGATTAAAGCCAAAGGTAAGAGGCGAGATTGCGCCTTACGGATATGCAAATGCAGATGATGACAGCCCGCTCTATTGGCTAGCTCGGGCTCAAGCCAATAGAAGCCTCTAATCTTTGAAGAAGCCCAAAACCGACAGCAATATGGCCGGAATGACGGGCTCCAAAATC
Organism: Macrostomum lignano; assembly: GCA_002269645.1. Lineage (NCBI taxonomy): Eukaryota > Metazoa > Platyhelminthes > Macrostomidae > Macrostomum > Macrostomum lignano. Next base: position 134,254 of record NIVC01002655.1, on the reverse strand, counting down.
AAAGACAACAGAAGGTGAACAATTCAGCTTCAATTGAAAGCGTCTGAGCGCGTCCGAAACTTCGAAAATGCTGCAATTTCCGCTCTATTACAGACTCGTTAACTGCAGCGAGCAGCCTCTGCTTAGCGAAGCCAGCAGTAACTTGAGCAACTGCACCAGCATGGACTGCCCGGAGCTGCACACCCAGGCCTGGCTGTTCCTAGCCTTCAGCTGCTGCATAGTCTTCCTTGCAATTGCTGGCCGCTTTCTGGCTCTGCAAAACCGACGCGCCGACTCGGAGCTGGTTTGCGCTCTGCGGCGACTATTGGCTACGGAGGTGAGCATCGCCATCTGCTTGCTGGTTGACAGCGGCGCCATGCTGGGCCTCCGCCTGTGCTCTGAGTACCCCCTGGTGCACATTGGTCTGCCGGGCAGCCTGGGGCTCGGCCTCAACCAGTGGCTAGCGTCCGTGCTCCTGTTCCAGCGCAACTGGCTGCTGGCTCTCGTTGCATTCCGCCGCTGCTGCCTGTTCCGCAGTCGTCTACCCGGCGGTCCGACGATGGAAGCTGGCTGGCGGCGCCGCTGCTGTTGCATCGTTCGGATCCGGCGGCGTCGACTGGACAATCGACTTTGTCGAGGTGAACTTAATGTTGAAAGAGTCGAAGTAGTTCTGCGACTGCGCGCGCCGGACGACGCAGGGGAAATTGAGCGCGGAAACTGCGAAACAGCTGGAAATTTGGAGGGAGTCCGCCATTACGAACGCAACGAGCGCGATTTCGAAGAGGGACAGGTGGGCGAGTGCGACTGCGAATGCCGCTGCGGTAGCGAAGATGGCGCAGTTGGGAACAGATTCAGCTGGCGGCTGCTGCTAGCCGTCGGGTCCGCCAGCTGCGCCAGCCTGCAGTCCCTTGGCGTGGCCGGGGTGGCCTGTGCCGACTACAGCAGCTTGTGGCCGCCAAGTCAGCAGCCGGTGCTCGTCGAGCCCCTGCTGATCAGCGTCGGCGCCAGTCCGGGCCTGCATGCGGAGCTGAACGCCGCCGTGGTGATGCCGCTGCAGTCGGTGCTGCCGCTGACTGTCGGCGTGGTGGCCTCCGCGACGATGCTGGCGCAGCTGAGGCGGCGCTGGCGCTACCGACGCTCCTTCTGGGCACTGCTATCGATGAACGTCGGCCAGGCGGCTCTGTGCTTGCCGGTCCTGCTGCTGCGCCTCATCGAGCTGGCCAACTACGAACGGATGAACCGCCTGTTCTGGGTGAGCAACTTGCTGAACTGCTGCCTGTCCTTGGGCTGCGTGCTGGCTTATTTCTATCAGTGCACCGAGTGCTGCGACCGAGGCGGCGGCGGCGGTGGCCGCGCAAGAAAAAGTCGATCTTGGCGCCGTTGAGTGTTTTTAAGGTGAACTTCGTAGAACTGAGACTTAATTAACTTTGTTTTTGCCCCTGACAGTCACGTACTACCTTCTTGAGATGATTTTTTTGTTTGTTTTTGTTTTCAAGTCAAACGAAAAAGCAGGACTAGAACATCGAATTGGAAGGTAATTGCTTTTTTTCTTTGGCAATTTGAATTGCTGAGTTTCAATATTTTCGTGGGCTTGATTAGTTGAAATAAATGGCTAGAAGTCCCCCATTTCCCCCACTTGTTACATTTATTTTGCCTGAACGGATGGTGGAAGTGACATCATGGGGAACGTCTTCATCTGAGACTGGGAACAACTTGTGTACCACGGGGCTACTGTGCCAGCTGGTGACGCACCGGGACTCTCCTGTTTTTTCATCTCGGATTTCCATTTTTATTCCCCCAACCTTCCTGTGGGGTGCTTTCACAAGGTCGAAATTTCATAACATCAAAAACTTTAGCAAAGGACTTCATAAGGTCGAAATTTCACAACGTAGAAAACTCAAATAGCAGCCACTTTCAAAATGTCGAAAATTTTATCGTTTTCTACATTGTGAAATTTCGACCTTTTGAAGTTTCGACCTTGTGAAAGTGGCTGCTATTTGAGTTTTCGGTGTTATGAAATTTCGACTTTGTAACGAAATTTACAATTTCGTTATAAAACGAAATTGTAAATTTCGTTTTACAATTTCGTTACAAAATTTCGTTACGTTACCACACTCTCGTTGCGTTTCGAATTGTACAGTTAAAAGAGCTCCAACCACACATTTCGCTAACAAGAACCACTACACCTTTTCACGTTCAAAGACCGAAAGGTATGGTCTTTCCTCCCGTAGGGTTTAGCCATAGACAAAAAGCCTATGTTACTCTAACCGTGAGTTTAGCCCACGCGTTAACGCACTCGTGCCATAGACTATTTACCCACTCTGAACCAAGTGATATATTAATTGAAGCCTTCTCACTGCTTTTAGCCATAGACATAGATGGATTGGAATTAACCGCACGGCTAGGAGGGGAAAGACAGCTTGACATGGGTTCTCATGCAGGAAGCTTGAGTTTTACCATAGACTAAGACCATAAGAGATTATAAAAGGTTGCGTTTGGCCAGACAGACAGACGAGACGAGAAAGACAGGAGCCGAAAATGTCTCGAACCACTGGACTTATTGACCTCTCTAAATTTCCAAACGGAATGATTTCGGGTCTTACGGCACGGAGATAGAACAGGCTTTGGACTGGCATGGAGTGACGGCGCTGGTTGATGAGCAACTGGGTGTCTCTGGCGATTTTGACGAAGATCTCGACGAGGCAAGCAAGATCGACTCTTCGAATTGTTACCGGAGACTGACGGACCTGGCCAGGAAGAAGTTGCACTGACGAAATCGGACCAAGGATTTGCAGAAGCTCGAGAAGACAACCTGTTTTGAAGGAATCAAAGCGACAAGAAGTTCTCTACTTGGGCTTCTTTCGAACGATAATGTCTGCATATCCGGCCATGATCTGACCTGAACAACCTGACAAAAGTTGCTTCAATAGATGGTGCATCTGAGAAGGCTATGGCAATGTCAATGCACCAAAAGCTCGATTTGATTAACCTACTGAAACTATTTAATGTATCGTCATTGAAGACGACTGAGAATCTATTTGAGGACTAGAAAAAGCGTATCACAGAAACAAAGAGGAAAGAGATTATTGACAGTAATGTAGATGTACAATTGCACTTTAAATTTTAAGCTGCTGATTTTTCAGTCACCCAAACGAACCAATGCGTCCGTCAATAAAATCCTGATCGGATTTCGGACGTCACTTCAGTCAGGCACGTCAACGCTGGCAGAGACGGCTAAAGCGAAGTGAAAATTTAATTTGTTATAAGCTGTACAAGAAGCTTTGACCGAAATTTCAGCTCATGTGAAAATTGCTGGTCGTTCACAGTGCGCAGTCCAGACATTTTTTCTAAAGCCCTCATACTTGGCTGCATTAAAAGCACCCGAAGAAGCCTTTACAGTGCGTTGGCTGAATGAAATCCCATGAGACAGTGCTCTGAAATAAGCCAGAGATGTCGAACTTCTACTGTTACCACCCAACACATGTTTGGTTGCCATCCACTTCATTGAAGCTGTATTAGACTCAACGTCAGTGCATCTGGACATCATGAGTGCTTTTAGGCGAAAAATTCATATCACTATCGAAATTCAACCGTTAATATTAAAATCGTTTTATTGGTACCGCCAGGTGTTGTTAATAAGAACATGATTGTGCAGCATATTATATTATAGTTACAATATCACTAACCGTATAATCATTAGTATTATTGCTTTTAATGACTTGTTAAAAAATAATATAATATTCGATCGCCTGCTCAAGTCTTTCAACTCATGATTACGTCTTCTGACAATTATGTTTTGTGAAGTTATGGGTCTGCAAAGATGGGTACATGGAACTTTTTTGGCTTTGTGAAATTTAGGTCAGGTGAAAGCAACCGAATGTGTAGCGTTTTATACTACTAATCTAATAGTAGCTTGCACGCAAATTCGCTAACTGGTGAATGAAATAGGATAACATTTCAAATATCAAAACGGGGGATCTAAAAAATATTTTTGCACTCGGAACGCCTTTCCCTTCGCAAGTCAAGGCAACTGGGGTCCAGCTTCACTGCCTGTCCCACTGTCAGAACACTGACTGGCACTCGCAGATGTACCGCAGATTCCAGCTGCATTTCGTGTCGTCGATGCCTCCTGAGCGGTAGCCGCGATAAAGGCTGGTGCAGTGCCAGACTGAGCCACCGTTGGGCTCCGCTTCATGCCACACCGAGGACACGAGAGGCTGACTGCAGGCAGCCCAAACCCAGCTGGAAAGCGAGTTCGAATATCCGCCCATGTGATTAAACGATGTAGTAGCCTAAGGAATTTTGCAGACTACGGAAAAAGTGCTATAGAGTGCTGCTTTTAGTGATTCGGCAGAATCCAAGCTTCAGACGAGCTATGCATGCCAGAAACCTAAAAAAGGGAAAAAAACTTCTCAAGCAGCACATAAAACCGAGTGCAAATTAATGCCTCAGCTAATGGCATCTGCTTAGTGTAGCCTCCATCTATTCTGATCCTTCTGTTCTTCTAAAATTCTAAATGAGTCTTTCTTTGTGCCCCAGAATCTGTCTTGGTGTCTGTCATAGTGTGTGTTTTATATTCTGCCTTAGTTTTTGTTTTAGTGTCTGTCATAGTGTGTGTCTTAGTTTTTGTCTTTGTGTCTCTTAGTTTTTGTCTAAGTGTCTGTCTCAGTGTCTGTCTCAGTTTCTGTCTAAGTGTCTGTCTCAGTGTCTGTCTCAGTGTCTGTCTCAGTGTCTGTCTCAGTGTCTGTCTCAGTGTCTGTCTCAGTATCTGTCTCAGTGTCTGTCTTAGTGTCTGTCTCAGTATCTGTCTTAGTGTCTGTCTCAGTGTCTGTCTCAGTGTCTGTCTCAGTATCTGTCTCAGTGTCTGTCTTAGTGTCTGTCTCAGTGTCTGTCTCAGTGTCTGTCTCAGTATCTGTCTCAGTATCTGTCTCAGTGTCTGTCTCAGTGTCTGTCTCAGTGTCTGTCTCAGTGTCTGTCTCAGTGTCTGTCTCAGTATCTGTCTTAGTGTCTGTGTCAGTGTCTGTCTCAGTGTCTGTCTTAGTGTCTGTCTCAGTGTCTGTCTTAGTTTTTGTCTCAGTGTCTGTCTTAGTGTCTGTCTAAGTGTCTGTCTAAGTGTCTGTCTCAGTGTCTGTCTCAGTGTCTGTCTCAGTATCTGTCTCAGTGTCTGTCTCAGTGTCTGCCTCAGTGTCTGTCTCAGTGTCCGTCTCAGTGTCTATCTAAGAGTCTGTCTTAGTTTTTGTCTCAGTGTCTGTCTTAGTGTCTGTCTAAGTGTCTGTCTAAGTGTCTGTCTCAGTGTCTGTCTCAGTTTCTGTCTTAGTTTGTGTCTCAGTGTCTGTCTCAGTGTGTCTCAGTGTCTGTCTCAGTGTCTGTCTCAGTGTCTGTCTCAGTGTCTGTCTCAGTGTCTGTCTCAGTATCTGTCTCAGTGTCTGTCTTAGTGTCTGTCTCAGTATCTGTCTCAGTATCTGTCTCAGTGTCTGTCTCAGTGTCTGTCTCAGTATCTGTCTTAGTGTCTGTCTTAGTGTCTGTCTCAGTGTCTGTCTCAGTATCTGTCTCAGTGTCTGTCTCAGTATCTGTCTCAGTATCTGTCTCAGTGTCTGTCTCAGTGTCTGTCTCAGTGTCTGTCTCAGTGTCTGTCTCAGTGTCTGTCTCAGTATCTGTCTTAGTGTCTGTGTCAGTGTCTGTCTCAGTGTCTGTCTTAGTGTCTGTCTCAGTGTCTGTCATAGTGTCTGTCTCAGTGTCTGTCTTAGTATCTGTCTCAGTGTCTGTCTCAGTGTCCGTCTCAGTGTCTATCTAAGAGTCTGTCTTAGTGTCTGTCTCAGTGTCTGTCTTAGTTTTTGTCTCAGTGTCTGTCTTAGTGTCTGTCTAAGTGTCTGTCTAAGTGTCTGTCTCAGTGATTTCAGCTGAGCTCAGGACGCGTTGAGACAGGCAAAAGTACTGATTGGACTTTCAGAATTTCCTGAGAACAGCCTTCTCCTCAGGTTGGAAGGACAAAAACTAGAAGTTTCTGGATTAAAGTGTCTGTCTCAGTGTCTGTCTCAGTTTCTGTCTTAGTTTGTGTCTCAGTGTCTGTCTCAGTGTGTCTCAGTGTCTGTCTCAGTGTGTCTCAGTGTCTGTCTCAGTGTCTGTCTCAGTGTCTGTCTCAGTGTCTGTCTCAGTGTCTGTCTCAGTGTCTGTCTCAGTGTCTGTCTCAGTGTCTGTCTTAGTTTTTGTCTTAGTGTCTTTTTATTGTCTGTCTTTAGTGTCTCTCTTAGTGTCTGTCTCGGTTTCTGTCCGAGTTCTGTTTCGGTTTCTGTCTGTCTCGGTTTCTGACAGTTTCTGTCTTAGTTTGTGTCTCAGTGTTCTGTTTCGGTTTCTGTCTGTCTCGGTTTCTGACAGTTTCTGTCTTAGTTTGTGTCTCAGTGTCTGTCTCAGTGTGTCTCAGTGTCTTCTCTTAGTGTCTGTCTCGGTGTCCGTCTTAGTGTGGGTCTTAAATTTATCTCATTTCTCCTAAATTTGCAATATTTTTAGTAGGCTGTGAGCACACTTGTGAGCACACTTGTGAGCACACTTGTGAGCACACTTGTGAGCACACTTGTGAGAACACTTATTTGCATGATGATGCTTACACTGATTCACGATGCGCCACCTTAAGCTGCCTTAACACACCAGCGCCACATCTTAGCTACACCTTAAACCCTAAATACTGCTCAACCTATTGATGCAGCCGAAACTCCGAAACTGTCTTAATTAGTCTATAGTTACTTTATTCTCTTCCTCCGAGAATATTGCTACGTCAATATGTTAGTTACATCATGCTGAGTACAAAGCTCTGTGGCCCTGTCAGCGTGCAGTTGTTGCTGTCTACTCGAATATGCATCGCAAATTGTTTCAGATTTCAGATTTTTTGATCGATTTACAAATTAACTGGTCCCCAGCTGCTGTCAGCACAGATGAATGAGCTGCTGGAGAGCTGATTGTCAGGCACTTAAGAGCTCGCAGATTTCAGCTGAGCTCAGGACGCGTTGAGACAGGCAAAAGTACTGATTGGACTTTCAGAATTTCCTGAGAACAGCCTTCTCCTCAGGTTGGAAGGACAAAAACTAGAAGTTTCTGGATTAAAGAGAGCTTAGATGAGCAGGTGTCATTTATGAACAAATTGGCTTTTAATGGAGAAAATATTTAAATTACCAGATGGTCTCGCCTTGATTTGAGCCAGGCTGCGTGTAACACAGGGTCTGCGGCACCCTTCCTGATCTCTGCAGTTAGTAGTCTGTAACCTAGTGCTGCAATGGTCTAAAAATTCAAACTTTGTTCAAGGCTCCGATATACTAAAACATAAAACTTAGCATCAGGGACTCGGAGATAAGCATGATCATTAAAACAAAACATTCATTTGCGCCGAAGCAACGGAGCAAATCGACGAAAATGATCAAGGAGTAGATTTGGCAAAACTACTCAGCAGGTTCAGTAGCGTGTTTTGCGCATTCCAACCGTTTTATTGTCAGTCGGCTCTGGGAATCTTCACCACTGCCATCTCCTTGACGCAGTCGGAGTTCTTCGTTGAGGTCAGCGACACAGTGGAGGCTGCGCTCAGCTCTGGCAGCGGCGCCGCCTCCTCCCTCGGCGTTGACGGCAGCGGCGCCGACGAGACCGGAGGAGGCGGCGGCCGTGGCTGCGTCGGCGGCAGCGGCGCCTGCTGAGCCGGAAGAACGACGCCGCCGGTGGACCAGAGGCGGCCGGGATTCACCGAGCTCACGATGGACAAGTAGCCTTCGCCGCCACCGACAATCTGGCGTCGATTTGTCGACGACGACGACGAGAGGGCCCGCCCGGTGGTGACCCGCCGGACCCCAGCGGCCACCGCGGACGCCGACTGCGAAGCTTCTTCGCGCACCGTCGGCGCGGTCAGGGTGGACACGACCAGGCTGGTGTCCGCCTCCTGATCTCGACGCGGCGAGAAAGTGGCGGCCGCCGGTACCGGGCGAGCCAGCAGCGGCGGAGCGGCTCGCCGCGGGCGGCTCCCCCGCCTGATCTCCGTTGGCTTTGAGCTGGTCACGGCTTTTGCTGTCCTTGACTTCGACGGCTCCTGAACGGCGTCCCACTCTGGCTGCGTGTTCGACCTGCGTAGAGAGTCCAGCGACTCAGCAATGGGGACGAGCGAGGCGTAGTCCGAAGCCGTCAGCTCTCGTCTCAGTGGCTGTTGCTGCTGTTGCTGTTGCTGCTGCTGCTGCTGCTGCTGTTGTTTCTGTTGGACAGACGAGCGAGCGCGGAGTCGGCTGAGAATGGCGGCCTCCCTAGCTGACGGCAGCGCGCCCTCGCCTGCGTGATCGAACTCGACAATTTGACGGCTGCGGCGCTGCGCTTCGAGGTCGGCGGCTTGGGCAGCCGCGGCTGCCGCCTCTTTGGAGCTGGGCTGTGCTCCGGTGAGCACTGTCTGGGAGCAGTGCGGGGTTGTGGCGCTCTGGCTGTATGCATCTACGAGCCACTACTGCAACGCGTGAACTCTGCTCTCTTCACGGCACCTATTTCTTTGCCCCTCTCACCCTCTCCCCTCTCTCCCGCCCCCTCTCTTCTCTACCATCTCTCCCCTGTACTCTCACCCTCCCCATCGCTACTCTCTCTCATCTCTACTCTCTACTCTACCATCTCCCCTCTCTACTCTACCATCTCCCCTCTCTACTCTCACCCTCTCCCCTCTCTACTCTCCCCTGTCTCCTCTCTACTCACTCCCATTCCCCCGTCTACTCTCACCCTCTCTCTTCTCTACTCTAGCATCTCCTCTCTCTACTCTCATATGCTATCAATTCCGAAATTAATAAAGCAGCACTCACAGCCGAAGGATCCGCCAGCTCAGCTGTCCAGCATAGATTTGGTCTGACCAATCTGCCAGCCAGCTCAGGCTCCGCATCCGCTGCAGCTGGCGGCGCTGTGGCGGGAAATCCGTTGCGCCCGACTAGCGCCAGTCTGGCGCCGGCGCTTACCTGACGCACCGCCACCCCTCCTGTGCGGTTGGGCGTCATGGTGAAGTACGACTCCGGCACCTCCCTAAAGGCCTCACGGGACTCAACTGTTGAAATCACTGCGCGACCGGCTCGCGGCTTCTCTACAAACAAGTCTTTGTTCTGTCGATGCTGGCCGTCTATGATGTCTTTGTCGCTGCCCGTTAGCTGAGGCGCAGGCGGCGGCGGCAGCTGGCTGTCCCCGAAACGGGTGATTACCTGAACCGGTTCGCTAGTCTTTGTTCGCCTTTGGTTTGACCGTTTAGTTCTGTTTGTCTTTGTCGGCTCTACAGTTGT
>NIVC01002655.1:102500-122500 GCA_002269645.1 Macrostomum lignano | reverse complement strand
AGATAAAATACTGGCGTAGCTGCAGTAGAAATTTTGTTTTCGGTTTGGCGTTACTTATCACTAAAATTTAGCAAATAACTACCCGCGTTCGAGTCATTGTGCATTGCTTAATCTTGCAATCGAAAAACGTTAGAGCAGTGGATCTAAGCACGTGTTTGCTGAGTGAGACTGGCAGCTCAGACAAGCACTCAAATCCAACAAAGTTTCATTATACATCGATTCCCACCTCACTCGGAAAGTTTTAGTAGGACAAACATTCTGTAGCTACTGGTGCCGCTTTACTGATCGTTCTTGTCAAATAGATGCAGTCAGCAAAAGCTGTCATAACCCCAGACGAAATGCAAGCCAGTTGCATGTACCACCATAAAAGCAAATGTCATCGACAGATTCGCTCCTTGTATCGCTCCCGATCCGAGCCGTAGGCAAATCCTTTGAACTGGAAATATTCTTCTCTGCTTTTCAAGCTGTCCTCAGATACTGACTGTCTCACAAGATGCTTCTGCCCCAACTGCTTCAGGTCGCTGCTCTGGTCTCTGCGGTGCTGTCCGAGTCCTGCAGCGCTGCCAGGCTGAAATTCCACCAAACCACCGGACTGGACTGCGTGAGCTCCGACTTCACCAGCATCGTGTCCGGTCTGTGCACTCCGCTCGAATGCAGCAACGTCTGCGCTAGGAAGGACAAGTGTCAGGCCTTCTCAGTGCTGACAGCTGGAGCCTGTCAGTGCAAGCTGTTCCTGTTCGATGCGTGCAGTCACCGTGTGCAGTCTGTGCCGAGCTGCACTCATCAGGTGACTGTGTATGTGAGGTCTCTGCCCGGCGTACCTCCGGCTCGCCTGTGTCCGTCCGGATACGAGCACACGAGACACGGCACCTCGTACAAGCTGGTCACGAATGAGTCAGTCAGCTGGGATGTCGCTCAGACGAGATGCCAAGCAGATCCGGGACTGTCGAAGTTCGCTGACGCAATGGATGCTGCTGAAGTGAGCCACTTGATGCAGCTGCGCCCTGGGGTTAAACCGACTGAAAACTTTTTCCTGGGAGGCCACCAGATGGCCGCGTCCGAGCCCAAGACCAAAGGCTGGTTCTGGGAAGACTGCGGCAACTCGGTGGACTCCGGGCTTTGGCAGGAAGGTCAGCCGGACTTTGGATTCTCATATGCTGGCTGCACGGCTCTGTACCGTTTGTTCTCATCTGGGATTGACGACTTCCCATGCAACTGGAGTTCTAGCTACATCTGCGAGTGCCAGTCCGTGTTCTGAATGCGCTGTCAGCACTGCAACTGCTGATGCTGATACAGCCTACTGCTGACTACACTACCTGTACTATAGAAATGAAAAGACCGATGGTCCGCCAATAACTATTTTGGAGCTGAGGCTCAAGCGAGACGCTAACAAAACGAAAAGCGTAAACCGTACACAGGGCTAATAAGCCCTCTCGATGATATATTTATTGCAGTCAGTCAGAATCAGCCAGCGTGGAGGGGGGTGGGTGAGATGGGCCTGGGCTAAATCAGCGTACATAGAAAATTGAATAATAAACACGTACATTAAATCACGCAGTGGAATTGGAAAGAAAATCAATGCTACTAATCTACCTCCCAAACATACCCCCCACCTTGGCATAACAATGACAAAAACTATTCGAGGGATGAAACAATGAAAACGAATACGGTAATAGGAAAATATTCGAAAACGATGCGTGATACAAAATCGAACTCAAAAAGCAAAAAAACAACGTTGCATGAAACATTGATGGCGACATTGTGAATGGTAGAAAAATAGAGCAAAAGGTGAAGATAAGTACGCAGATCGTAGATGACAATCGAAAATTTTGCAGAAGTACGTCAGCTATCATATAAAATTTCAAAATTGAACACGAACGCAGACTTCCGCCACCAAACGCAACTGAAACAAAAACTGAAACAACAATTGTAAGCATTGGGCTATCAAAAAGTCGGAACTGGCGCATAAACTATGGTACTTCTAAGCGCAGAAAATCAAGCAATATTAAGTAGAGCTCAAATAATGCAAACATCGCTCGTAAAAAACTCAAAAAACGCAAAAGACAAACTTGCCGACAAATTCACTAAACCGTAACGACTGCTATTCAGCAAAAATTCACGCAAGAAAATAAATAGCTAAATAATGAATGTTAATCGCGTTGAACACTGAAAGCGAAAATTGGGTTAAGACGGCAAAAACAGGGTGATTCCTATTAGCATGAAAGGGAAAGAAGACTTTACGAACAATGCAACAAACAGGAAAATTGAACAACTCATCAGAAAAATTGCGAAACCTGACAAAGTCTAATTCTCTAGCAAAGGTTCGCAAACTAACCTGCAGATATTGGACACAACTTTGTTATTGGTCTCGTCATTGTGCGATCACCGACTCTGATTGAGGCGACTCTCACGTGACCGTCCGAACCGCGCATGACCTCCAGCACGCGAGCCAGCGGCCAGTGACCCCGAGGCGAGTCCGGGCTCACCAGCAGCGCCACGTCTCCAGGTTGTAGGTCAGGCAGCTCGCGGCGCCACTTGCTCCGCGGTGCGAGTCCCGGCAGCCACTCGCGCAACCACCGGCGCCAGATCTGCGACACCAGCTGCTGGACGTGACGCCATCTTCTTGAAGGACTGCGGGCGATGGCAGCGTCGACCTCCGGTGCAAACTTCCCGCCGACTTGCCCGATGAGGAAGTGATTCGGCGTCAGCGGCACATCATCACTCGGATGCGCCGTCTGGTACGTCAACGGCCTTGAATTCAGAAGTGCCTCCGCTCCAGCAAACGCGCTTAGCAGCTCCTCATCCGTGACGTCCGCCTCCTTCAGAATTGCCCAGATTGCCTTCTTCGCTGCTTTGATCATGATTTCGTGCACCCCACCGAAGTGCGGCGCAGCGGGCGGGTTGAAATGCCATCGCAACTGCTGAGAAGCCGTTCGCTGTTGAAGCTTCTGGGTATCCAAGACGTCGACTAGTTCTCGAAGCTCGCGCGCCGCACCGACGAAGTTCGTGCCGTTGTCCGAGAACAGCTCGATCGGTTGGCCTCGTCGACTGATCATCCGCTGTAGAGTCCGTAGGAAGGAATCGGTATCCATGCCGAATGCCACTTCCAGATGTACAGCTCGCGTTGCCAAGCAGGTGAACAATGCCAGGTACCTTTTCTGCCGAGCCTTGCCACGGCCCTGCTTAGTGATGAATGGACCGGCAAAGTCGACAGCGACACGAGCGAAGGCACGAAGCGGCTCCTTGAATCGGCAAGCGGGCAAGGGGGCCATAATCTGGCTGGCTGGTCTGGCTTTCCGTCGGCGACATTCGGCGCACTTTGCTTCCCAAGACTTAATGGCTTCTCTGGCCGAGACGATCCAAAATCGGTTTGACAGTGCCACCAGAGTTTGGTTTGTGCCTAGATGTTGGACACTTTCGTGGTGATGCTTCACGATGAGCTCCGTCACGCGGTGTGATCGTGGCAGAATGATAGGAAATCGAGTGCTAAACGGTAGCACATCGGCGAACTTTAGTCTCCCATCAGCGCGAAGCAGGTCGTTGACGTCGAGCTTCGGGTTCAAGTTAGAAATCACACTGCGTCCCGGCAACTGCTTTCCTGCTCGCAGACAAGCGATCTCTTCCGCAAACGTTTCTTGCTGGGCTCTCTGGATGATCTTCGATTCAGCTGCTTCAATCTCTGCTGGTGATAGCTCGCCAGTATCTCGGTGCTCCTTCATCAAACGGCAGTTGTTAGCGAACCTGGCCACCCAAGCGTGAACACGGACAGCTCTGATCCAGCTGGAGAAGCGCTCTGGCTCCAGTCGATGATTGCGCTCTAGCACATCGGTGACATACGTTCTCTGGCTCTCACCGGCCGGCGACTGATCCTCGCATCTGCGTCTCTCTTCCACCTGCTCAGGAACCTGCACTTTGTTCTTTGGCCAATTCTCTGCCTCTTCTAAGAGAAACTGAGGTCCATGCCACCACAACTGGCTAGCCGCCACTGCCTTGATCGATAGTCCTCGAGAGAGCAGATCTGCTGGATTCTTTTCCGTCGAAACATATCTCCACTGGTTCGGCTCTGTTGAAGCTTGGATCTCGCCCACTCGAGAAGAGACAAACGGCTTGAACATTTTTCCTCGGCCACGAATCCAGTACAACACGTTTAAGCTGTCAGACCAAAAAACTGCGTCACGAAGCGGCACTTGCAATGACTGCGCGACTTTGCTTGCGAGTTGGACTCCCAGAACTGCTGCCATCAGCTCCAACCTCGGTGTACTCATGGTTGTGATTGGAGCTACTCGAGTCTTCGAGATGATAAGTCGAACGGAACGTTCACTGTCAGTTGCCGTTTCACTTCTCCAGTAGCATACAGCTCCGTAAGCTTTCTCGGATGCGTCAACGAACACGTGCACACTACCCGACAGGGAATTTTCTCCTTCAAGCGCCCTGGAAAGCCGAATCTCGCTTAAATGCTTCAGGTCAATGCACCAGGCGCTCACTTTTGCACTAAGTTCTGCATTCAGCGGTTCATCCCAATCAAGACCTGTCTGCCAAAGCTCCTGCATCAGAATCTTCGCCTGCACGACAAATGGAGAGATCAGTCCAAGTGGATCAAAGACGCTCGCTAGCTTCTTCAGCAGACCTCTTTTTGTGGTCACCTGACGCGACTCGTTTTCATCTTTAAAGGTAAATTCGTCCTGCTCACTCTGCCACGTGACACCCAGTGTCTTGGTGCTTGGTAGTTCTTTGCTGTCCAAGGTAACTTCGGCTGCACGGTCTTCAGGTGGGATTCTATCGAGCACAGCTCTCGAGTTCGAGACCCACTTGCGCGCGTGCATGCCGGCGCGCCTCCAGAGCTCACTGAGTTGATCGTACAGCCTGCAGGCGGCTGCCTCGGTGGGCGCAGAGTCCAGGCTGTCATCCATATAGGTAGAGTGCAGTACTGTCTCGGCCGCCTCTGGAAGCTCACCTTTTGACTTTTCAGCATGGCAGCGGGTAACGAACTGTGCCAAGAACGGAGAGCTGGTGACGCCGAACACCACTCTGTTGAACTCGTAGACATCCGGCTGCTTTGAAGGATCGGCGTCCCGCCAAAGGAAACTGTGCAGCGGCCTGTCCTTCGGGTCCATCTCGATCTGGAGATACATTTCCGCTACGTCGCATGCGATCGCAATCGGGTGTCGGCGGAACCGAAGCAGCACGTCAACCAAATCCCTCTGCAGTTTGGGGCCCTGGAGGATCTGGTCGTTCAATCTGGCAGCCGATGCATCAAAGACTATTCGCACTTTTGTCGTAGCCTTGTCTGGCCGCAGCACTGGGAAGTGCGGCAGGAAACAGCGGCCTTCAGTCTCAGCTTGCGACACTTTTCGGATATAACCTTGCTGTTCATACTTTTCAAGGATCTCCTGATACTGCTTGCAGACGTTCATATCCTTAATCAGCCGCTGTTCGGTGTTCTTTAGTCGCTTCAAGGCCATTGAGAAAGTGCCTGCTGGAGCCAGCCGATCCTTTTTCCATGGAATCCCGATCTGGTAACGGCCCTTCGTGTACTTTAGCGACGACTTGGCTTGCTGGACGGCTCTCTCCTCATCGGCGGTCAGCGGACTTCGATTGGCACCTTCTGAGACGTTCTCGATCTCCCAAAACTGCCGCAGGATCTTAGCCACCTGACCAGATTCGGAATCGCAGCTGAAGAAAGTGGCAGCAAAATGGGCGTTCTGCATCTCAGAATTGTCCTGCTCTGTGCGACCGATGCACGTCCAACCCAGGGGAGTCAGGCGCGCCTTTGGCTCCAGCGGCTGTCCGACGATTTCTTTGAGAGACACGTGAAGATCCGGGTGATCAGCACCAATCAGCAAGTCCACTACTGCAGGCTCACACAGCTTCGGAAACGGCACATTTCTCAGATGAGGCCACTGCTGCGCTTCTTCGTGCCAGTCGACGCCTTTGAGGGACCCAGTCACGTGATCAGCGGTGAAGGCGACGATCATTGAGCTGGTCTGACCATCCAGACTTTCCAAGCTAAAGCAGACTGGGGCTGTCATGAAGGTCTCTGTTTGGCCATTGATGACTCCGACTTTCACCTTTTCGAGCGCTCCATGCACTCCAAGCGCTTCTGCTATCCGATGTTGACGTAGCTCCTGGTACTGGCATCGTCGAGCAAGGCATTCACCTTCAGCTTCCGGGACCCGTTCCGTAGGACTACAGGTACCGTTCGTAGCGAGATTGCCGTTTCACCAGCCGACAGAAGCGTCACCGGTCCAGTCTTTCCTGAACTGGAAGCGGATTTAGCGTCCTTGGATGCAGTCTGCTTCGCTTCACCAGACTTGGCCAACACTTTTTCTGCATGAAGCAGGCGATGATGGAACTTTGTGCAGCTGCTGATGCCGCACCGACGACCACGCCGACATTGGCTACCAAGATGTCCTTGGCCCAAGCACCGGAAACAACACTTCGAGCTCTGCGCCGCGTCCCAGCGTTTTTCCACCGGAAGCTCCTTGAACTCACTGCAGGACCACAGCTCGTGATCACCTTGACAAACAATGCAAATCTTTCGCTGTACCTTCTTGTCACTGTCCGTAGTAACGAAAGTCTTTGGTCGCTGCTCTCGCTTTTGACGCTCCTGCTGCATGGTGGCAACGCCCTGCACAATCTCTGACGCTTCAGTCTGAAACTCTGCTTCTTGCAGCACCCAAATTCTCAGATTTCTAACACTCTCCGGCTTCCGCTGCTCAAAGATCCACCTCCGGTAGCTGGCAACCATCTGCTCAGGCAACTTTTTCTGCAGCCTCACATACAACATCCCATCTTGAAGCTCTGCCTCTTTACCCGCATCCTCAAGGTTAACGACAGCCACATCCAGTAGATTAGCAAAGCTTTTCAGATCCTTGGCGTTTCCATTTCGCACGATCGGGAAGCTGTCCAGCTCTTCCAAGTGCAGAGCAAGTTGCCTACGCTGTCCACCAAATTCTCTCTCTAATCTCTCTTTTGCAGCTTCATATGCCGCAGCAGAGTGTCCTAGATGTTCTATAACCTTCAAAGCTTCACCGCTGAGGTGGGTCGTTCGCAAATTCTAGGAGGAGCAAAAATTTTAACAATTTTCCGAACATTTACTATTGTTACTGCCATATTTAAAATAATAGGACACTTTTATCTGTGAATAAAGATAACTTTTGGGTTGAACTTTATCATGCAAAAGTGTTTTTAATCATCTGGCGGTATTAAGCGATAATTAGCGATGAAAAAATTCAAATTCAATCATTTCACCGATGTTAATTTTTGATACTACAAGATGTCTGTAGCTAAAAAAAGTTGTTGTTGTGTTGAAACCTTGCTATATTACATTTAAAATGAAAGCTTATATAAATTTAATTTAAGATTTTTTTAAAGCTTAATAAACTGCACTATAAATTATTTTATAGACGCTTAACTGTACGCCTAGCATTTCCGGTGGGATAGCCTCTTCTCATCTCACAAAATGTATTTTTCAGCTGACGTCTAGAATGTGCGCTTAAAATGATACATTTTGATGCAGATAATTAGAAAAACATGTCTTATTATCTTTTTGTAAAAAATTGTTATGAAATAGAGCACTATTGTTGATAAAAATAATTAAAAGCAACCATGCATCGCAATAAACTCCTACTTTGAAGCACAAAATAAATATCCTGTAACCACACTAGCATTCTCCATGGAGCACCTTTTGAGCTGAAATTTTACACAGATATCCAGTAAAGTAAACTGAGCAAATGATTTTTTTTGTTTTGAAAATACTTCAATTTGGCTATGTATCAGTTAGTTCATTGGACATATTTATTATATTTTTATTAGAATCCTTGTAACCAAGCTACAGAGAAACATGTGCAAAACTGGACCTTGAAATTTGACCTGAATGATCAGCAAATGTGTATCTCGAAATGATTTTTTTTGTTTTCATCAAGTCATTCTATGCTAATTTTTTCTGAAGGGAAAGATACCATGTATTTAGAGTCAATAGGGGAAGCATTTAGACTTATTCAATAGTCATTAAAATTGCAACTATATTATTATAATACAGTAATAATATTATACATGTATTATATAGTAATATTAACTTCTAAGATGCCCTTATAAATTTAAGTAAAGACAACAGGCCTTAATTAATTAATCAGCATTTTGAAGAAACTGACCTTATACAGATGGGCCCCAAGCTAAGAAATGAATGTAGAGCTTATTTCGTGTAAGGTATAAAAATCAATTTATTATAATATTAAATACTCCTAATAAATTGGTTAAATTAGTTATTTACCTTGAATTAATTTAATTTAATAATTAAATATATAAATTTGTTTCACTTCTTACTGCATTTAAATAGAGTACCTCTCTACTATACTATAGAAGTATAGTAAAAGTATATGGTAAAAAAGTATAGTAAAAAAAATTCTTTAGTTTAATCCCAGCTTGCCTCAGTTTTTTAGTCTTAATACGAGCTAGATAGTAAGTGTTGATTAATTTGCTCCATCACCTTTTGCCACGGAAACAGCACATGTCGGACATGCAACACTCTTCCTGATCCCTGGATCCAAGATGACTGCTTCTGCTTCTTCAATGCTTGAAAACTGAGCTCATGGAGCTTTAGGTTATGCTGTCAGAGTGCTGCTGCCGGTGCTGTGTGTGTATGTGTGTGTCTTCTGCGGGTAGGTTCCCTGTCCCTCAGTTTAGCCACTGTTGTGGGCTAACTGGAGGAATTGCCGTTGTCGGTGCTGCAGGTGGCACTGCATGGTAGTATTGACGCTGTCAGTGACGCTGGCAAAGGCTTGGACGAAGCTAGGTGCCGTCATTGTCAGGAGGACATGCGTGTGCTGCTTAGACCAGTGCGCACATTCGACTGGACTCGTATCTGGTGCAGTCTGGTGTATTCACTGAGATTGTGTGGATCTGCCTCCTCGCATCATCTCAACCAGGCTCAATTTCTTTTGTAGAATTTTCGTGCGCTGCTTAACTGCATCTTGTGCCTGCTGAGTGATGCCAAGAATTGTGCCACACAATAATTTGGCCCATAAACTACTCGTATATTATACATATGTATGCACAGCACACACACACGCAGTTCATTCATATTAAATGTACTAGTTTATTGAATTCTCATCTCATGAGCTCTAGTCTATGGACAAACCTGAAATTACTAGAATATCTAGATAGATCTAAACTTATTTGAGCAGCGCGCTGCGCTGCGAGCAAATACATGTAGATTCCTTAGCGCAACTAATTAATAGTGTAGTACAGTCTACAGCCTGAAGTAGCCTGTGTAAGATGCGGAGGGATGATTTTTGCATAGGAAGCCACTACGGTAAGGTTGATGGAACTATGGGGAGGTGAGAGATTCAAAGCGAGGGACGGAAGCCATGCATAGTTCGATCATAAGTTTGATTACTGCATGAGTCTGGGGATGCATTAACGAGAGGCGGACGAGAGCATAGAAATAAAGCGGGCTAAATATATTAATACACAAAATTACATGTACTAGCTTGTAATTTCAGAATGGTCAGCGACTCCTCCGATTTGTATCCGCGACCGCGTGCCCACAAATCCCCTGGCAGACCCTGTCGCAGTTGGTGGTTGTGCACAGAATAAATGTTAATTTTCGAGCTTCTCTGCAAAAAATGCGTGATGCACTCAAGATGCGTGCTAAAGTCTACTTCTTTGATTGATGGCTGGGTTTTGCCTTTTCGCTTGTGATCATCAAAAGCTTGGGCGTCATTGCTACTGGTGTTTCAGTGTGCGCATTATGTCTGGTTATCATATTATGTGCATGTGCAGTGTCTTTTACCTACATTTTTGTTTGTCTCTGTTTCCTGCATGCTCTTTCGCATTTTTACACCTCGCACATCCTCATTTTTCTCAATTAACAAGTGAAATCTTTTCTTAAAGACTAATTGCTATTTCAGTTAAGCTAGTAGGTTTTTGGTAATTAAATAATTCAATTTTGTCTATTTTCCAAAAAGTTTCAAAAAATGAATTAATTAAAATAAATTTGAATTATTTTAGGTTAATTGGAGTAAAATGTCTAATAAGTAACTATGATTTTTTATTTTAAGTACATGTAGCTTTGGTATAAGTATTAATGTAATGAGTACTTAAAGTAAAATCAAGCAAGTTATAGTTTTCAGAAATTATGCTACAAATAATCAAATATATACTAGTATCCGAATTCCTTTATTAAGGAACATGCAGTCGATATTAAATCCACAATTTGCTTTTTGGTTTTCAAGGATAGTTCCCTGACTTTTTCTATTATTAGTTAGATTTTATTATATTTAATGTAAAAATGAACAATTCTATTCAAGGTAAAAATGAACATTCTTTATTTGTCGAATCATCTTGCCTTTGAAAAGATACATAGTGAAAACTTGATTTTTAATTCAACCTTTCAAGACTTATTTAGACTTCTTAATTCAGTGATTAGTTAAACTGATCGAAGTTCTTTCGAGTGCATGCTATAATAATTTCGCACTTTTTCGCACACGATAATTTTAAATGTCTGGGATTTAGAGCAGAGTAACAAAATGCTGTGCTCAAAAACATTTCCTTTGTCAATTTCTTGTTCTTTTATTTTTGCAAAAGAAATTTAACTGCATATTTAAAATAAAAATGGAAGAACATTTTATTTTCTGTTTAATATTTTTGTCGTTTATTTTCCGCAACAAAGAATAACAAATAGCCTTGATTTCTTCTCAATTTCAAGTTTTCTTGTGGTTTTAGTAGCAGCTTCTTACAGAAATTGTCGAAAGAATTTTTTTTGTACGATTATTGGTCGATGTATAAACTTTTTTTGCAATAACAAAAAGTTGTGACCTAGCTTTGAGAACGACCCAGGTACTGCCTAAGCTGCAGCAACTTGAATTCTGGTGTTGCAGGGGCGCTGTCGATGCACGCAACAAAGGCTGCCTTCCAGTTTTCATACTTCTGCTTTTCTCCACTAAACGTTGGGATTTCAACACGCTTCAGCATCTTCCACAAATCCTTTGAAAGCTCCTTCGGGTTGGATCCTTTGCTGGACGCAGCACTGCCAGAAAGTTTGTGTAACTCACCAGCTGCTTCTTCTTGGTCACCCGCAGCGTTCTCACCGCTTGAGCTCGCGGCAGGAGGAGCTTCTTTGGCGCGCTGCAATCTCCGGTTTCTGGCGCTTTCGACGCGCTGCATGGCAGCTTGGTAGTCGCGCTCCGTCTCCTCCATTTCGTCTAGTAGGCGCTGTCGCCTCTCGTTGTCCTTGGCGTCGGCGTAGCCTTCATGCAGTTCTTCCTGGATGGCGCTGACCAGATCTTGCAGGTCTGACAGAGCGTCACAGGCAACTTGCACTTCGTCATCAGAGGCGTGCGTCTTTAACAGCCAAGACAGCTTGTTTTTGCAACGAGTGAACGCTGCTTTTTTTCGGGATTTCTCGAAGCGCAGCTTCTCTAAACGTAGGGCGCCGGCATCGTCTTGGGCTTCCTGCTGCTGCTGCTCATTGGCGTCGTCACTGTCCATCCTGGTCCTTCGTTTCACAGTAGGGTTCTATTGCTTGCCACGTCAGTGGTAAGTTAGGCTTGTCCAACCACGCTCTGCTACCAAAATGTACTATAGAAATGAAAAGACCGATGGTCCGCCAATAACTATTTTGGAGCTGAGGCTCAAGCGAGACGCTAACAAAACGAAAAGCGTAAACCGTACACAGGGCTAATAAGCCCTCTCGATGATATATTTATTGCAGTCAGTCAGAATCAGCCAGCGTGGAGGGGGGTGGGTGAGATGGGCCTGGGCTAAATCAGCGTACATAGAAAATTGAATAATAAACACGTACATTAAATCACGCAGTGGAATTGGAAAGAAAATCAATGCTACTAATCTACCTCCCAAACACTACCCATAAGTTATTCCCTCCACAAAGTGTTGTTCCTTTTTGTTCGTAATCTATGGTACATTGTTCAAATGTCCTAAAATTATACAGGCAAGGTCTGAAAAGTTTAAGAAGAACCTTTTTTGAATTGACTAATCTTGGCAGCAAAAATCATGTGTTCGAAAATTCTTGCCGGGCAATTGATTACACCTGCCCCAATCGGGCAGACCGACAGCTCAGCCGCAGCTATTGCGCGGCGCATCTGAAGGCTGCGTACGGCTGTTCAGTCCAAGGACTGGGGGGTCGCCACACACACCCTCAATTACCCCAGCTAATGCTGGCACCCATTTTACAGCTGGGTGAACTGAAGCAATGCAGAGTTAAGTGTCTTGCTCAAGGACACAAATTGTTCTGAGTGGGATCGGGAATCGAACACGCGACCTTTCAGTCGTGATTCCGACGCTCTAACCACTAAGGCTACAACCCCTTATACCTGTATTGCAAGGTAAACAAGGCAAATACCTTGTATTGCATGACATTGAAAAGTACATGTTTTTTCACTAGGCCGGATATATTTAGACCAAAATGACAGCGAGCCTCAGATGAAATAATGGTAGAGATTTATGGTAAACATGCTCGATAGAGAGAGCGAGCGTTAAAAAAAGCCTGCAAGCGCTTACGCAATATAGGAATCTTGTGTATTTGACAAGCCAATGTCCAGTATGGTCCAAGTTAGTTTATGAGGATGCTCTGTGATCAACTCGCACTGCTCAGCGCTTGCCTACCCTGTAGAACAGCCAGTCGTGCGGGATCTGCTTGTGCATCTGCCTGACGCAGCGAGGACTGCCGGGCGGCCGCCACTGGCCGTTCAGGCAGATGGCGTGGGTGTGGCCACGGAGCGCCATGCCCTTGCCGATGCACTGGAACTGGACGAGCTCCTCGTTGTCCGAGGTTGTCTGCGGCCGAGTCCACTGGTTCTTGATGCCCTCCGGCCCGATCAGCCACTTCTCTACTCCGGCCGGCGACTCAATCCACGGGCATTTCTCTGCAATTTGGGGCGGAATTTCGGTGAATTTCTTGCTGTGCGCGCTTACTGCCGATAAAAGTAGGCCGTTTAGGCAATAAAATACTGCACTAAAATTTAGTTTAAGTCACCAACGAAGCTGCGATTCCTTTGTAAACAAAATATACAGCAGGCGCTAGAAAGAGTCTGCAGTGCCTACATGAGTGTCTGCAGTGCCTACATGAGTGTCTGCAGTGCCTACATGAGTGTCTGCAGTGCCTACATGAGTGTCTGCAGTGCCTACATGAGTGTCTGCAGTGCCTACATGAGTGTCTGCAGTGCCTACATGAGTGTCTGCAGTGCCTACATGAGTGTCTACAGTGCCTACATGAGTGTCTGCAGTGCCTACATGAGTGTCTGCAGTGCCTACATGAGTGTCTGCAGTGCCTAAATGAGTGTCTGCAATGCCTAAATGAGTGTCTGCAGTGCCTAAATGAGTGTCTGCAGTGCCTACATGAGTGTCTGCGGTATCAAAATGAGTGTCAGCGGTATCAAAATGAGTGTCAGCGGTATCAAAATGAGTGTCAGCGGTATCAAAATGAGTGTCTGCGGTATCAAAAAGAGTGTTGTTGTTGTTGAGCTTTCAAAGCCGACTCACTCTTGGTGCAGACAGGCGGAGTGCCAACCCACCTGCCGTAGCGACAGGTGAGAACGCTGGACCCTCGAACGGCTTCATAACCAACGTAGCAGGAGTAGATCACCCGGTCATTGTGCTTGGTCCCGTAGAACCTGGCAATGCCGTTCTTCACCAGTGGAGGCCGGTCGTTGCAGTCCTCTGAAATCGTTAAGTCGGGGTTTATACGCTTCACTTTATGCCCTGTCATACGAGGAGTGTACATTCCCTGCAACCCCTGATCGGTCCCCAGTCTAGCAGTGGAAGCAAAATCCTCACTGGGCACGCAAGAGGGTATCCCGGTCCAGGTGCCGTTGTCGCATCTGGGGTACAGAGTCCTCCGCAGCTGGTAGTTCTCGTCGCAGCGCACCCACAGGGTCGTGTCCGAGGGCACTTTGTTCACAGCGGGGGGCCCGTCTGGCCGGCCGATCAGTGCCTTGCCCCAGGCGATGGTCGGCACCTTGCAGTGGCTGCGGCACTTCGGAGGCGCCGGCACCCAGCGGCCGTCCGTCTGGCAGATGATCTGACCGCCGTTCTCGCCTTCCAGCTTGGCGTCCGGCAGACAGGTGTACGTGACCCGGGCCTTGTACTTTGTACTGGTCACCTGCAACAGGGAGTAAGGATATCATCATCGTCATCATCATCACCAGCATCACCATCATCATCATCATCATCATCATCATCATCATCATCATCATCATCATTATCATCATCATCATCATCATCATCATCATTATCATCATCATCATCATCATCATCATCATCATCATCATCATCATCATCATCATCATCATCATCATCATCATCATCATCATCATCATCATCATCATCATCATCATCATCATCATCATCATCATCATCATCATCATCATCATCATCATCATCATCATCATCATCGTCATCCGCATCAATTCGCAGCGGGGCACCCAACCTGAACCCGGTAGGCGTTGGCCACGAAAGGCGGCGGTCCGCAGTCCTGCACAACACAGCGGGGCACCTCGCCATCCCAGGTGCCGTTCCGGCGGCACATCCTGCTGGCGGTGCCCACCAGCCGGTAGCCAGCGTGGCAGCTGTACTGAACTACGCTATTGACGAAGTTCCAGCCTTTGCTGACCATCCCGTTTGGTGGGTTGCGCAGGTTCGGGCATTGAATGCCTGCAATGCGGGGATGGTCGCATTCTCATTTTGTAAATTGTCCTGTTTCCTGTTTCCTGTGTCCTGTGTCCTGTGTCTTGTGTCTTATGTCCTGTGTCCTGTGTCCTGTGTCCTGTGTCCTGTGTCCTGTGTCCTGTGTCCTGTGTCCTGTGTCTTGTGTCTTGTGTCCTGTGTCCTGTGTCCTGTGTCCTGTGTCCTGTGTCCTGTGTCCTGTGTCCTGTATTCTTGGACCTGTGTCCTGTGTCCTGTTTCCTGTTTCCTGTTTCCTGTGTCCTGTTTCCTGTATCCTGTAGTTTGTGTCCTGTGCCTGACGATTAGCAAGAGTAGACAGGCGGCCCCTTCATACATGACATGCTTGCTGCCTTTTCTTAAAGCGCAATTGAGCTGCATTGAGGATAAAGGGAAAACAGTACAGCAACCGTAAAAATCCCTCTGCCAGCTCACTTTTGCACTCGGGCACGCTGCCACTCCAGCGTCCGTCGGCATTGCAGGTGCGGACTTGGCCTGTAATAAAGATGTGGAAAAAAATTTTCGAATCACACTACTGATTGTTGACAATAGTAGCATGCTGAGAAAATAGTTAACAGATTTTGTCTGGGTCTTACAGTCGGAAATTTTTTCCGTCTCCGAGCGGCAGGTGATCCGGTAGCCTCCGAAGCAGAAATATGACACCTTCTGCTGGTAGGTGTAGTTCAAGTTCATGTGCTTCCCGTTGGCTGGGTCGCCAGGGTGGCCGCAGCTCACCACTGCGGGCGCCGAAGAGGGAGAGAACGGATGAAGGGGAGATGGTGGAGAGAGGGAGAGAGTGGATGAAGGGGTGATGAGTGAGAGAGGGAGAGAGCGGATGAAGGGGTGATGGTTGAGACAGGGAGAGAGCGGATGAAGGGGAGATGGGTGAGAGAGGGAGAGAGCGGATGAAGGGGAGATGGGTGAGAGAGGGAGAGAGCGGATGAAGGGGAGATGGTGGAGAGAGGGAGAGAGCGGATGAGCACACAATATGCCTCACCTGAGCACACAATATGCCTCACCTGAGCACACAATATGCCTCACCTGAGCACACAATATGCCTCACCTGAGCACACAATATGCCTCACCTGAGCACACAATATGCCTCACCTGAGCACACAATATCCCTCATATTCCACTGGCCGCGGGTGCAGATGGCAGAGACGGTCAGGTCGGGCCGGTCAGACCGGTAGCCAGGCGCGCAGGCGTACACGAACTGGTCCCCCGATGCGTACTCGGGCGCCTCAGGCGGGGCTCGAACCACCACCGTGTTTGGT
Source organism: Macrostomum lignano (assembly GCA_002269645.1). Classification (NCBI taxonomy): domain Eukaryota; kingdom Metazoa; phylum Platyhelminthes; family Macrostomidae; genus Macrostomum; species Macrostomum lignano. The sequence continues at coordinate 106,547 of NIVC01002655.1, read as the reverse complement.
ATGCGGGCAGGCGGACTGCATTTCTCTGATTCGTTGGTCGATTTGGCAGTTTTGGCAGTGAGAACTGCAAGCATCCCCTCCGCCTTCTTCCCCACCCCATGAGCATCCCCTCCGCCTTCTTCCCCACCCCATGAGCATCCCCTCCGCCCTCTTCCCCATTCTATGAGAATCCCCTCCGCCTTCTTCCCCACCCCATGAGCATCCCCTCCGCCCTCTTCCCCATTCTATGAGAATCCCCTCCGCCTTCTTCCCCACCCCATGAGAATCCCATCCGCCTTCTTCCCCACCCCATGAGAATCCTAATCTTTCCACGTGAGGAATCGCCCCCTCACTCACCCTCGCGGGAGCAGCGGGGCATCGGGTGGCTCCACTTCAGGTTGCCCTGACACACAATCGTGTCAGTGGAGCCCTCCAACGAGAAAGGCGGCCTGCACGATACCTGAATCACCTGGCCGACGGAGTTCTCGTTGAGGTAGGCTGGACCCTTTTCAATTTTGTATCCGTTTACAACTTCGGGAAGAGGGGAGCAGTCAGCGTCTGCGGCGGAAGGAAGTTTGAAATATGTTTAAAATCTCAAAAATGATAAATTTTGCCTTCACACAGTCACTCTATTCACACAAATCACTCTATTCACAGAAACTCCATTCACACAGTTCACTACATTCACTCAGTCCCTCTATTCACAAATCGTTTCATTCACACAGTCACTCATTTCACGCAGTCACGCCATTCACGCAGTCAATATATACACAAATCACTCAGTTCAAACTATCACTATTCACTAATCACTCCATTCACACAAGTCACTCTATTCACGCAGTCGCTGCATTCACACAGTGTGACGTACTGTAGCGGACGCACACGGCGCCGCAGAGCGACCTGTCGCAGGCGCAGCGGATGCCCGACTCGCCGCAGTCCGCATCGACCCGGCAGGAGCGCCGCGGGCAGCCGCTGACTTGGCTGTGGGGCTTCGGCGGCGGGCATTGCTGAGCTGACTGGGCCGCGTCCGCCTGCAGCTCGGCTGTGTGAACAGGCAGCGGGTTGTGAGTATTATGAGCGTAACTGTGAATGAGAAGTATTCTGTGTGAATGAGAAGTGTTCTATGTGAATGAGAAATATTCTGTGTGAATGAGAAGTATTCTGTGTGAATGAGAAGCATTCTGTGTGAATGGGAAGTATTCTGTGTGAATGAGAACTATTCTGTGTGAATGAGAAGTATTCTGTGTGAATGAGAAGTGTTCTATGTGAATGAGAACTATTCTGTGTGAATGGGAACTATTCTGTGTGAATGAGAAGTATTCTATGTGAATGAGAAGTATTCTTTGTGAATGAGAAGTATTCTATGTGAATGAGAACTATTCTGTGTGAATGGGAACTATTCTGTGTAAATGAGAAGTATTCTATGTGAATGAGAATTATTCTGTGTGAATGAGAAGTGTTCTATGTGAATGAGAAATATTCTGTGTGAATGAGAAGTATTCTATGTGAATGAGAACTATTCTGTGTGAATGGTAACTATTCTGTGTGAATGAGAAGTGTTCTATGTGAATGAGAAGTATTCTGTGTAAATGAGAAGTATTCTGTGTGGATGAGAACTATTCTGTGTGAATGAGAAGTATTCTGTGTGATTGAGAACTATTCTGTGTGAATGAGAACTATTCTGTGTGAATGAGAAGTATTCTGTGTGAATGAGAAGTATTCTGTGTGAATGAGAAGTGTTCTATGTAAATGAGAAATATTCTGTGTGAATGAAAAGTATTCTGTGTGAATGAGAAGTATTCTGTGTGAATGAGAAGTGCTCTGTGTGAATGAGAAGTGCTCTGTGTGAATTAGAAGTATTCTGTGTGAATGAGAAGTATTCTGTGTGAATGAGAAGTATTCTGTGTGAATGAGAAGTATTCTGTGTGAATGAGAAGTATTCTGTGTGAATGAAAAGTATTCTGTGTGAATGAAAAGTATTCTGTGTGAATGAGAAGTATTCTGTGTGAATGAGAAGTATTCTATGTGAATTTGAAATATTCTGTGTGAATGAGAAGTATTCTGTGTGAATGAGAAGTATTCTGTGTGAATGAGAAGTATTCTGTGTGAATGAGAAGTATTCTTTGTGAATGAGAAGTATTCTGTGTGAATGAGAAGTGTTCTGTGTGAATGAGAAGTATTCTGTGTGAATGAGAGGTATTCTTTGTGAATGAGAAGTATTCTGTGTGAATGAGAAGTATTCTATGTGAATGGAAAACTAATGAGCGAGTGAGAACTTGCTGCATAGTTGGGAAACAATGGACGGCTTCAGACATTAACGTTGGCAGAATGGTGGGCCACTCACAGTTTCGGTAGAAGTCAATGGAATTTTGGATGGACACGGCGGTTGGCAGGCCACCTGCAATGTAGAAGTCCGTGTTATTTTACCCATTTATAGCTCAAACGAGGCAGGCTAACCACTGCCACTCACCCAGGCAGGCCAACTGCAGGCACAGCGGAAGCAACTTCTGCAACATTCGACCTGAAAGAAACTTTTCAAAGCTTCACTGTTCAGCCTTCAAAGTGTTGAAGAGAGGTTTTGAAAAAGAGGGCTGTGGCAACAGCGAGAGTTTGCTGGTGGCAGCTGCAGATGAAGCTGCATGGGGGGGGCTGCCACAACTCCCCTCTGAAGGAGGCCGGATTGGCTGCCCCTGGCCAGGGAGATGTAGAAAAAGTTGGGATCTCGGGAAGCCTTTCTGAGTCATCTTGTCCTGCGGGACACGTGACATGGGAGAATTGCCCAGCTCCTCTAATCCCTTAGGCGGCCAGGGAAGCTCAGTAGGAAGCCTTCAGAGGACAGAATGAATTCCTAGCATTGGTATAGCCTTGATGCCCCGGGACTGATGGGGCATCTCCTACTGTCAACTTGAGGAAAACAGAGCCCGTCACGGAGATAAGGAGGCTTACAAAGTAGACTGAACCCTATAGGAGGGAAGGGCGAGTTTTTGTGCTGCTTTTCTTTCTTATTCATCGATCGCCACTCACTTGATATCCCATCTCTGAGCGAATCGATTTCTGACAGGCTGTGTCTCTGTCTAACAGGCTGTGTCTGTGTCTAACAGGCTGTGTCTCTGTCTAATAGGCTGTGTCTCTTTCTAACAGGCTGTGTCTCTGTCTAACAGGCTGTGTCTGTGTCTAACAGGCTGTGTCTCTGTCTAATAGGCTGTGTCTCTTTCTAACAGGCTGTGTCTCTGTCTAACAGGCTGTGTCTCTGTCTAACAGGCTGTGTCTTTATCTAACAGGCTGTGTCTCTATCTAACAGGCTGTGTCTGTGTCTAACAGGCTGTGTCTGTGTCTAACAGGCTATGTCTTTATCTAACAGGCTGTGTCTGTGTCTAACAGGCTGTGTCTCTGTCTAATAGGCTGTGTCTGTGTCTAACAGGCTGTGTCTCTGTCTAACAGACTGTGTCTCTGTCTAACAGGCTGTGTCTCTGTCTAACAGGCTGTGTCTGTGTCTAACAGACTGTGTCTCTGTCTAATAGGCTGTGTCTCTGTCTAACAGGCTGTGTCTGTGTCTAACAGGCTGTGTCTCTATCTAACAGGCTGTGTCTCTATCTAACAGGCTGTGTCTCTATCTAACAGGCTGTGTCTCTATCTAACAGGCTGTGTCTCTATCTAACAGGCTGTGTCTCTATCTAACAGGCTGTGTCTCTATCTAACAGGCTGTGTCTCTATCTAACAGGCTGTGTCTCTATCTAACAGGCTGTGTCTCTATCTAACAGGCTGTGTCTCTATCTAACAGGCTGTGTCTCTATCTAACAGGCTGTGTCTCTATCTAACAGGCTGTGTCTCTATCTAACAGGCTGTGTCTCTGTCTAACAGGCTGTGTCTGTGTCTAACAGGCTGTGTCTCTATCTAACAGGCTGTGTGTCTATCTAACAGGCTGTATCTCTATCTAACAGGCTGTGTCTCTATCTAACAGGCTGTGTCTCTGTCTAACAGGCTGTGTCTCTGTCTAACAGGCTGTGTCTCTGTCAGGCTGTGTCTGTGTCTAACAGGCTGTGTCTCTATCTAACAGGCTGTGTCTCT
>NIVC01002655.1:0-97500 GCA_002269645.1 Macrostomum lignano | reverse complement strand
ACAAATGTCCGGCAGTCAAATGTCCGGCAGACAAATGTCCGGCAATCAAATGTCCGGCAGACAAATGTCCGGCAGTCAAATGTCCGGCAGTCAAATTTCCGGCAGTAAAAACTCTAGAACCAGTTTACATAATTAAAACCCCGTCACATCAAACGCAAGCATGAGTGCGGATCAGAAGGATAAGAAGGGGAGATTCGTTAAATGTTTGATTTTATTGTACAGATTTTTCCACAACAATTTGATAAACAAGGTATATTTGATTTCATAGGAATGACGCATCCAGAAAATAGAATTTATCAGCTGTTTGCAGTTCAAAATCGATGTTCCAAAATAATGATTCAAGTAACTTGAAAAGAGTGTGTTTTAGGAAAAAAACTCGCATTTATCACAGGGAGTAGGTATATGACAGGAAAATAGTTAAGTTCGATTCAAATTTTAGTTAATTAGGTTGATTTTTAATCCTTTAGTAGTTATAGAAAATTTCAAGAAAAATAAGTAGATTCCATAACACGCCTTCTTTTACCAAAGTGATTGTTGATGAGTAGTATATCTGTCCTCGCTGCCACAGTTCAAATTTTGATCCTTCCAAAAGCCGTAGCAACAGCGGCGGCGACTGCGGCAGCGAGTAGGAGGCTCAGAGTGCCGGCTGGAGTGCCGCTGCCAGCCGCCCCGTTGCTGCCTCTGCTGATGAACGTCATCGAGATTGACACTGTGTAGTTCACTGACTCCAGCTGGCTCCTGATGTACCTGTTGAGAAGAGTAGGCAGAGTTAGTTAGTTAGTTAGTTAGTTAGTTAGTTAGTTAGTTAGTTAGTTAGTTAGTTAGTTAGTTAGTTAGTTAGTTAGATAGCTAGTTAGTTAGTTAGTTAGTTAGTTAGTTAGTTAGTTAGTTAGTTAGTTAGATAGCTAGTTATTTAGTTAGTTAGTTAGTTAGTTAGTTAGTTAGTTAGTTAGTTAGTTAGTTAGTTAGTTAGTTAGTTAGTTAGTTAGTTAGTTAGTTAGTTAGTTAGTTAGTTAGTTAGTTAGTTAGTTAGTTAGTTAGTTAGTTAGTTAGTTAGTTAGTTAGTTAGTTAGTTAGTTAGTTAGTTAGTTAGTTAGTTAGTTGTTTATTTATTAAACGATCTTGAGGGAGTTCTCAAGATCAATGGGTTTAACATGTGGTACATAGCTCTGAGCCCACTGCTTACACAGAAATATTCGCCGAACTAATTATCGAGCTGACCGCGGTGTCGCTCAGCACGATCAGCTGACCCGTTGATCGTTTGAATCGGCGCGGTAGAACGCTCTCGAGCAAATCGAGGTCATAGAGGTCGTTGTCATCAACGAGATCCACGTCGCGTCGTCGGCGCCTTGCGCTTGAGGATGTGGTGTCAACCTCCAAAGTAGTCGATGTTGTCGACGACTCGGACGGATCAGCGGTCGACGACTCGGACAGATCAGCGGTCGACGACTCGGACGGATCAGCGGTCGACGACTCGGACAGATCAGCGGTCGACGACTCAGACGGATCAGCGGTCGAAGACTCAGACGGAGCAGCGGTCGATGACTCGGACGGAGCAGCGGTGGACGAGTCAGAAGGAGCGGCGGTGGACGAGTCAGAAGGAGCGGCGGTCGACGAGCCAGAAGGAGCGTCGGTGGACGAGCCAGAAGGAGCGTCGGTGGACGAGCCAGAAGGAGCGGCGGTCGATGACTCGGTCGGAGCAGCGGTGGGCGAGTCAGAAGGAGCGGCGGTCGACGAGCCAGAAGGAGCGGCGGTGGACGAGTCAGAAGGAGCGGCGGTCGATGAATCGGACGGAGCAGCGGTCGATGACTCGGTCGGAGCAGCGGTGGGCGAGTCAGAAGGAGCGGCGGTCGACGAGCCAGAAGGAGCGGCGGTGGACGAGTCAGAAGGAGCGGCGGTCGATGAATCGGACGGAGCAGCGGTGGACGAGTCAGAAGGAGCGGCGGTAGACGAGCCAGAAGGAGCGGCGGTCGAAGAACCGGACGGAGCAGCGGTAGACGAGCCTGAAGGAGCGGCGGTCGAAGAACCGGACGGAGCAGCAGTAGACGAGCCTGAAGGAGCAGCGGTCGAAGAACCGGACGGAGCAGCGGTAGACGAGCCTGAAGGAGCGGCGGTCGAAGAACCGGACGGAGCAGCGGTTGACGAGTCAGAAGGAGCAGCGGTCGAAGAACCGGACGGAGCAGCGGTTGACGAGTCAGAAGGAGCAGCGGTCGAAGAACCGGACGGAGCAGCGGTAGACGAGCCTGAAGGAGCGGCGGTCGAAGAACCGGACGGAGCAGCGGTAGACGAGCCTGAAGGAGCAGCGGTCGAAGAACCGGACGGAGCAGCGGTAGACGAGCCTGAAGGAGCAGCGGTCGAAGAACCGGACGGAGCAGCGGTTGACAAGTCAGAAGAAGCAGCGGTCGAAGAACCGGACGGAGCAGCGGTAGACGAGCCTGAAGAAGCAGCGGTCGAAGAACCGGACGGAGCAGCGGTAGACGAGCCTGAAGGAGCAGCGGTCGAAGAACCGGACGGAGCGGAGGAGGATGAGTCGGACGGGGAGCTGGACGAGTCGCCGCTAGTAACGGTTGCTATCGTGGTAGTAACAATTGGTGTCGTTTCGGCAGCGGCAGTCGTGTCGTAGGTCACGGCGTTGCAGAGGACGCTATGCCGACTTGGGGAGATCGACAGGGCGACGACGGAGTAGCCGATGTCTCCACGGACGGCCAGGACGAGCACCTCCGAGGCCTCAGACGCGATGGCCACGTAGTTTGAGAGACCCGAGTTGGGCTTGGACCTGGGAAGTTTGCATTGACAGCCTGACCGTTGCGAAATCGAAGAAGCCCCATTCTGTCTCATTCCACGCCACTCAATGTCTAACAATCAACCACTCAATGTCTAACAGTCTACCACTCAATTTCTAACAGTCTACCACTCCATTTCTAACAGTCTACCACTTCAGTTCTAACAATCTACAACTCCAGTTCTAACAGTCTACCACTCAATTTCTAACAGTCTACCACTCCATTTCTAACAGTCTACCACTTCAGTTCTAACAATCTACCACTCCAGTTCTAACAATCTACCACTCCATTTCTAACAATCTACCACTTCAGTTCTAACAATCTACCACTCCATTTCTAACAATCTACCACTTCAGTTCTAACAATCTACAACTCCATTTCTAACAATCTACCACTTCAGTTTTAACAATCTACAACTCCAGTTCTAACAATCTACCACTTCAGTTCTAACAATCTACAACTCCAGTTCTAACAATCTACCACTCCAGTTCTAACAATCTACCACTTCAGTTTTAACAATCTACAACTCCAGTTCTAACAATCTACCACTCCAGTTCTAACAATCTACCACTTCAGTTTTAACAATCTACAACTCCAGTTCTAACAATCTACCACTCCAGTTCTAACAATCTACCACTTCAGTTCTAACAATCTACAACTCCAGCTCTAACAATCTACCACTCCAGTTCTAACAATCTACAACTCCAGTTCTAACAATCTACCACTTCAGTTCTAACAATCTACAACTCCAGTTCTAACAATCTACCACTTCAGTTCTAACAATCTACAACTCCAGTTCTAACAATCTACCACTCCAGTTCTAACAATCTACCACTTCAGTTCTAACAATCTACAACTCCAGTTCTAACAATCTACCACTTCAGTTCTAACAATCTACAACTCCAGTTCTAACAATCTACCACTCCAGTTCTAACAATCTACAACTCCAGTTCTAACAATCTACCACTCCAGTTCTAACAATCTACAACTCCATTTCTAACAATCTACAACTCCAGTTCTAACAATCTACCACTTCAGTTCTAACAATCTACAACTCCAGTTCTAACAATCTACCACTTCAGTTCTAACAATCTACAACTCCAGTTCTAACAATCTACCACTTCAGTTCTAACAATCTACAACTCCAGTTCTAACAATCTACCACTCCAGTTCTAACAATCTACCACTTCAGTTCTAACAATCTACAACTCCAGTTCTAACAATCTACCACTTCAGTTCTAACAATCTACAACTCCAGTTCTAACAATTTACCACTTCAGTTCTAACAATCTACAACTCCAGTTCTAACAATCTACCACTTCAGTTCTAACAATCTACAACTCCAGTTCTAACAATCTACCACTCCAGTTCTAACAATCTACCACTTCAGTTCTAACAATCTACAACTCCAGTTCTAACAATCTACCACTTCAGTTCTAACAATCTACAACTCCAGTTCTAACAATCTACCACTCCAGTTCTAACAATCTACCACTTCAGTTCTAACAATCTACAACTCCAGTTCTAACAATCTACCACTTCAGTTCTAACAATCTACAACTCCAGTTCTAACAATCTACCACTCCAGTTCTAACAGTCTACCACTCCAGTTCTAACAATCTACCACTTCAGTTCTAACAATCTACCACTCCATTTCTAACACCCAGACAGGCCAGTGATCCCGGAATTCCGCCCGAAGTCGCAAGCTTTCGGGAACTGGCTACCCGTAAATGACAACCCCGGGGGGAGTTCTGACACGCACACCACAACCTACCAGCCCCTCGCTCCCGGACAGCAGAACTTGTAGTTGTCGCCAGCCAAGCAGAAAGAATTGTAAGCCCATTTTACTGCCCGCTGAAGCAAGGCGTAGTACGGCAGGAGCTGAAACATTGATGGATACATGGCAAGTGCTCAACCTGGGAGCTACAAGACTGATCTGCATGAAATCCAGATACGGATCAGTAACAGTTACTCACCTGGTTAGGTGAGATGCCGGTAATTGTCAGAATCAGCGAGCCATCAAATTGAGCTGAAATAATTTTATTGCGTTTACAATTGATGATTCAGTTATGAACGGATAATTGGCAGTGTAGTGCAAATCAATATAATTAATGCGCGAGGCTCCAAATCTAGTTTGTAGTGGGATCAATGGTCTGCTTTATGGCTCTCACTCTAATTGCATTGTCGTTTTATGGCTCTCACTCTAATTGCATTGTGGGGTTTATGGCTCTCACTCTAATTGCATCGTGGGGTTTATGGCTCTCACTCTAATTGCATTGTGGGGTTTATGGCTCTCACTCTAATTGCACTGTGGGTTTTATGGCTCTCACTCTAATTGCATTGTGGGTTTATGGCTATCACTCTAATTGCACTGTGGGTTTTATGGCTCTCACTCTAATTGCATTGTGGGTTTATGGCTATCACTCTAATTGCATTGTGGGTTTATGGCTCTCACTCTAATTGCATTGTGGGTTTATGGCTCTCACTCTAATTGCATTGTGGGTTTATGGCTCTCACTCTAATTGCATTGTGGGTTTATGGCTCTCACTCTAATTGCACTGTGGGTTTTATGGCTATCACTCTAATTGCATTGTGGGTTTATGGCTCTCACTCTAATTGCATTGTGGGTTTATGGCTATCACTCTAATTGCATTGTGGGTTTATGGCTCTCACTCTAATTGCATTGTGGGTTTATGGCTCTCACTCTAATTGCATTGTGGGGTTTATGGCTCACCGCTGGGGCACACGAAGGCGCCCGGGTTGTAGCAGTAGCCGATGTCGTAGACGGTCCCGTTAGAGCAGATCATGGTCCGTTGGCTGAAGCCGCTGCAGCTCAGCGAGGCGCAGTTCGCCGTGCAGGGCTCGGTGGCGTCGGAGCTGCCGCTGCACAGGGCCAGGACTGCTGCCCGATAGGCGACCGGGTTGGGGGAGGGGTATTAATCCCGAAGAATTCTGCCTCGTGCGGTGGGCCTGCTATGCTACTCGTAGATAATCTGCCGCTGACTATGTAACAATCTGCCTCAATGTAACACTCTGCCTCAATGTAACACTCTGCCTCTATCTAAGAATCTGCCTCTATGTAACAATCTGCCTCTATGTAACAATCTGCCTCTATCTAAGAATCTGCCTCTATGTAACAATCTGCCTCTATCTAAGAATCTGCCTCTATGTAACAATCTGCCTCTATGTAACAATCTGCCTCTATGTAAGAATCTGCCTCTATCTAAGAATCTGCCTCTATGTAACAATCTGCCTCTATGTAACAATCTGCCTCTATCTAAGAATCTGCCTCTATGTAACAAGCTGCATCTGTGCAACAAGTTTGTATCAAATCTGTTACAATCTACCTATTTCTGTGAAACAATATTACAATTTATCTGTACGAATCTACCACTCTAACAATGAAAGTCTGCCTTTCTGATATTTTCTTAGTAACCAATATTAAAAAGCATTTCTGACATCTCATTGACAATTCCAATTCAGAAATGATGTTGCAAAGTCTCACCAAGTAGCAGCGAGGTCACGCGGCACAGAATCCTCATGGTTCACTCTCAAATCAATGACTAGTCAGCCTTCGATGCGTCAAAGATGCCTGCAGGTCCCGGGAGAAGTGAGCTCACAGATACTGCTCAAATCAAATTGACAGTCTAAATGGGAAAGCGAAAAACGAGACTTGCCCCGCCGACAGCTCTTAAGTAGAGAAGACAGGAGACACGGACAGGGGAGGGAAGGGCCTCAGTCTCCCTTTGATTGAGCCAGGGGGGGTGGGGAACCGGTCTCCACGTCAACAAAAGCCCACAGCCCTAGCAACCAGTAGCTACAAACCGAGCCCACTCGAGCACGTCCAGTAGGCAAATTCCCGACAAGGAAAAATATCTGAAAAGTCAGAACTGCCCATTGGCAGTAACCAAGGGGGTGAGGAGGGGTCGGGGCCCGAGCTGGGAGCGCAGAGCGGAACCGACAGTCATCTATCAAGGTAAAACAATAGTCCTGTGGGGATGCTGCGGGGATGTGGCTGCTAAGCTGGCCTCGCCCAAAAGCCTGCGCAAGAAGTCAAGCGAAAAGCTCCCAACCGATCCCATGCGCTCGCTCTCTGCCCCCTAACGGTTTAGTTGGTTGCTAGGGCCAACAATGGGAACACAACTGAGACACAAATTGGGAAGATAGAGACAGGCAGAAGACAGAACAAAGCTACAGAGGTAGCTGGGTCCGAGACCAAGTCTCTTTCAATAAAATGCTAATTAATCAAACGGGGAGGCCAGGATTAAATGGCACAAAGTGCTTTGTTCAAGCGGCTCAGGGATTGGAGATGAGGGAGATGCCAACATTTCCCGAATGAGAATTCTCGATGGGATGGGCATTGAAAAATAGCCACTTTTCACATTGTGCACCGCACTGTGCAACCAAAGGACTTTTGCTCAGAATGCTTTTCTATTTTTCTCGTATTCTATCGTTCATTCCACATTTTCTCCTTTCCATTCTACTTCTCTCCCTCCCACTCTACTTCTCTCCCTCTTAGTCTACTTCTCTCCCTCCCAGTCTACTTCTCTCCCTCCCAGTCTACTTCTCTCCCTCCCAATCTACTTCTCTCCCCCCCAATCTAATTTTCTCCTTCCCAATCTACTTCTCTCCCTCCCAGTCTACTTCTCTCCCTCCCAGTCTACTTCTCTCCCCCCAATCTAATTTTCTCCTTCCCAATCTACTTCCCTCCCTCCCAATCTACTTCTCTCCCTCCCAATCTACTTCTTTCTCTCCCGATTTACTTCTCACACTACTCTCCACTTCACTCTTACCCTATCCTTTTTAAATCTGATTTTTCTCCCCACCAAGCAGCCGCTGCACAGACCGAATCCTTCCACTCCAGCCTCCAACAAAGGCGATTAGCAAAGCAATTAAATTTAATTGCTAATAATTAAATGCAGGCGAATCGGACAAATAAAGCAAGCGGTTTAACTGCAGTGAAAATTTCAATTTAGTTAACAATTTCTGTTAGAAATTTAACAGGTAACTCTTCAAATTTGTATTTCCAATTTGCTGTAGGAGGCCAGTTTACACGGTAGAGTTATCACAGAAGCAATGGACGGGAAACATCCGTTGGAAACAAATTATTTGAATTATCATTCGCTAAAAACTCCTACCGTCTACTTGAATAGGGTTAGACAAGGCATAGGCAATAAAAAGATGAAGACAGCAATTGCTTGACTCGTAACCAAAGCAAAGCCCAACAAACACAGAACAAGCGAGGCGATTAGCGGAGTTCAAAAACCCAAACTGCAACTTGCTTGCTGCAGAAAACAGTTAAAAAGAGATATTTAAGCCAGTAGCCAGAATTCACTCGACTCTTTTTGCAAAATAGCTCAGTTACTCAAAATTCAATAGCATGGGGCATCAGTGTACACGGACAGGGAGGGTGCTGAGGAGCCAGTGTACACAGACAGGGAGGGTGCTGAGGAGCCAGTGTACACAGACAGGGAGGGTGCTGAGGAGCCAGTGTACACAGACAGGGAGGGTGCTGAGGAGCCAGTGTACACAGACAGGGAGGGTGCTGAGGAGCCAGTGTACACAGACAGGGAGGGTGCTGAGGAGCCAGTGTACACAGACAGGGAGGGTGCTGAGGAGCCAGTGTACACAGACAGGGAGGGTGCTGAGGAGCCAGTGTACACAGACAGGGCAGGGAGCACAAGAGCCAATGTACATAGACAGGGCAGGGAGCACAGGAGCCAGAGTACGTCAGCATTAACAGCAAGGCGAAAGCGGGCAGCAGCCTAGCTGATGTACCAGTCCCATTTTCTCGAGTCGCCTTCACTCATGAGGTCGTCGGGCAGGTCAAGAGTCTCGCTGGCCAGCGCGGCCGCAGCGCAGTCGTAGCTCAGCAGGCGCATCGCCCGGCTGAGGTCGCTGTCGTCGACATCCTCGCAAGCAGCCAGCTGGGCAGCAGAGTCGCCATCAACAGTTGCCGGGGCCATAGCGGCGGCCAGTCGGTCAACGCCAGCCTGGTTGGCCTGGGCCAGCCTGCCGAGCTCCTCCTCCACTGTCTGCATCTCGGCGTGCGCCTGCCGGCAGCAGCGCTCCAGGTGAGCGGCGCAGACCAGCGGCGATTGGTTGGCGCGCAAGTCGTGCCTCAGCTCGGCCAGCGAGTCCAGGCCGGCCCAGATCTCTCTGAGCAGCCGCTCGCATCGGTCAGCCGAGGTCTCCTCCTGGGAGCCGCCGCCGCCGCCGCTGCGGAGCCGTTGCTCCTCGGCCGCCAGCTCGAGCTGCTCTTCGGCCAGCCGGTCGCGCTCCGCCTCAACCAGGTCGGCGGCCTCGGCCTCGGCCAGGCGTTGCCGACTGTCCGACAGGCCGGCCAGGGCCAGCTCGGCGTCCGACTCAAGCTGGGCGAGCCGGTCCTGCAGCCGGCCGAGCTCGGACTCGGCGGCCGGATCGCACAGCTGGTCCAGCTGGGCCCGCAGGTGCCGGTGCTGAGCGGGCGAAGTGCCGTCCAGCAGCCAGGCCAGGTAGTCGTCGTAGGCGCACTGGGAAAGAGTAGAAGACGACGGAGTGTATAGTAATTTTCGATACATATCGGCAGTTAAAGATCTTATGATAGCGAGTGTAAAGCAATTTTCGATACATATCGGCAGTAAAATACCTTATACGACGGACTGTAAAGTGATTTTCGATACATATTGACAGTTAAAGATCTTATGATAGCGATTGTTAAGTAGTTTTCGATACATATCGGCAGTAAAATACGCTAAACGACGGAGTGTTAAGTAATTTTCGATACATATCGGCTATAACAAAAACGTTGTACGAAGTTATATAGTCTCAGTGTAAAGAACCCGATTAAACGTTTGTTTTCTCGATACATATCGACCCGCTTAGAGTACGCGACGTAAATATTCTTAACATGCTAAAATGCTACTACAAGTAGACAGTGACAAACCTTAATTCGATGCAGCACAGAGCCAAACGTATTAGACTGCCTGATAATCTCTTCAAGAGCGGCTGAGTACAGCTGCAGCCGGTGAAAACTGGGCCCGGTCGAGTTGCCAAAGTGAATCCGCAAATTCTGCGAGAAAAATGAGCTTTATGCACAATAATTACCGGTATGAACTTTAATTTTGCGCGAAAATTTCATGTAATTATTGGACTGTGATTTTGGGATTAATCATTAAGAACGGTGAATAAGTGCTTCGTGCTGCGTGAATTGCATACCTTCCAGAACATTTCTGAGTTCATCCAGGTCAGAGTCACTTTAAGGTGAGGATTGAGAGAGCAGAGAAATAAATATATTAATTATAAGTAAAGTAAAATACTCGGGTCATAGACACATGGACTCGGGTCATAGACACATGGACTCGGGTCATAGACACATGGACTCGGGTCATAGATACATGGACTCGGGTCATAGACACATGGACTCGGCTCATAGACACATGGACTCGGGTCATAGACACATGGACTCGGGTCATAGACATATGGACTCGGGTCATAGAAACATGGACTGTCATAGAGACATGGACTCGGGTCATAGACACATGGATTCCGGTCATAGACACAAGGATTCCGGTCATAGACACAAGGATTTCGGTCATAGACACATGGACTCGGGGCACAGACACATGGACTCGGATCATAGACACACGGATTCCAATCATAGACACAAGGATTCCGGTCATAGACACATGGATTCCGGTCATAGACACATGGAATCAAATCATAGTCACATGGACTCGGGTCATAGACACATGGATTCCGGTCATAGACACATGGAATCAAATCATAGACACATGGATTCCGGTCATAGACACATGGATTCCGGTCATAGACACATGGATTCCGGTCATAGACACAAAGATTCCGCTCATAGACACAAAGATTCCAGTCATAGACACATGGACTCGGGTCATAGACACATGGATTCCGGTCATAGACACATGGATTCCGGTCAGAAACCAGTGCCAATCCCACAGATTCAATTCACCTCCTGCAGCCTCAGCTCGAGGTCCCGCACAGCACCGTAGCCGCTCATGAGGTCCTGCTCGGTGGTGTCCTGCTCCCGCACCAGCCGTTTCCGCACCAGCTGGGCCCGACGATAATTGGCCGCGTGGCTGCCGTCGCTTCCTGTCTCGACGGGCGCCAGGAAGCGCTGCGGCGGCGCCGTCGGCGGCAGAATCTCTTCAATTAGAGCTTCCCGGTGCAGCTCCGGCTGCTGAGGAGCCTTGGGTTGCTGCTGCTGATGCTGCTTTGGCGCCAGAAGTCGCACCCGTCGCACCGGCACGCTCGTGTCTGTTGAACCAACAGCGCCATTCGGCGATCCGGCGCCGTCCGCCCGTTCCAGCAGGCGATTCCGCCGCGGCGGCTCTGGCGGCTTGTACAGCCGCGACTCGTTGAGGTGACCGACGGTGAATTCGCGTACGTCTGATTTGTGCGCCGCCTCGAGACCGTCAAGAAGTCGGCGCAGCGGCGCTGGCGGCGGCGTCGGGACGGCCGACGGCGCCGGAGGCCGACGAGCGGCGGCGGCGGCGGCAACTACAGGCGGCGGCTGAAGGTTTAAGAAAAAAGAATATTATTTTGGCTTTGCCTACTCATAGTAAACAAAGTTCTAGCAAAATTTCTCAGCAAAAATTCTCTAAAACAGGAAGTTTCGAGCTTGTGAAAGCGACTAAGGACCCTGTTCCTTAATTTTGCCAGTACAATTAAAATAAATACGCGCAAACAAGCCCAATCAGTTTCAAAGTTAATATATTAATCATATTTGCATTAAGAACTAACGGAAACGAAAAGAATGGCACTAGACTTCGCGCTAGTGAGTTCGAGAGCAAGACTGGGTAAACAATGGGAAAATCGGCCTTCAAAACAAAGTTTCTATTATTCAATAGACAGCACCAAGAAACACTGGTGTTAAAAAAAATACAGAGCAAAGCTTCAACGGGAATACAGAAGCAGAACGTGTAGGAAATCTGTTAGAAGGCATGAACACTTTTTATTGCAGTTTGAGGCTGAAAGCACAAAATAATTGATGGTCATAAACAAAGGCAAACATAGACAACCATGACTTCTGGTCATTGATATACCTATGACTTCTGGTCATTGACATACCCATGACTTCTGGTCATTGACATACCTATGACTTCTGGTCATTGACATACCTATGATTTCTGGTCATTGACATACCTATGACTTCTGGTCATTGATATACCCATGACTTCTGGTCATTGACATACCCATGACTTCTGGTCATTGACATACCTATGACTTCTGGTCATTGACATACCTATGATTTCTGGTCATTGACATACCTATGACTTCTGGTCATTGATATACCCATGACTTCTGGTCATTGACATACCTATGACTTCTGGTCATTGACATACCCATGACTTCTGGTCATTGACATACCCATGACTTCTTGTCATTGACATACCCATGACTTCTGGTCATTGATATACCCATGACTTCTGGTCATAGACATAAACTTAGGTAACACACAGAAAATAATAAGCAACGATAATTTAAAAAATCAAAAATTAAAAACATCATGAACCAGCGAGTTTGCTATAATCACTACTGCTAATTGATTACCAATGACTTGCTACTATTACGTAATTTCAACATGAAACATTTCGCATGGCACAATAAAATAAAACAGAATGCAATGAGATGAAACAAAATTAAAAAACCGCTTAGTCAATTCAAGCAATCGAACAAAAAACGCAAAAAATCCGAATCAACGCTTGATTCCGGGGAAGCTGTACTTGGCCGATTTGACAAAACGGACGCCTTCCGCCGGCCGATGCAGCTCAAATATCATCACCTGCAGAGGATGGGCATGAAAATAGTGCTAAAAGAAATGCCTTTTTTGTGCACTGGGCAATTTTTAATGTGATTATTTAATTGCCTTAATTCCAATGCTAACATTGAACTTTGTTATGGGAATGAGGTTGGAAAGAGGGGAAGGTATATCAAAGAGGGAAAAAAGGGAGGTGGAAGAGAGCAGATCAGAGAGGGGAGAGAGCAGGGCAGAGAGGGGAGAGAGCAGGGTAGAGAGGGGAGAGAGCAGGGCAGAGAGGGGAGAGAGCAGGGTAGAGAGGGGAGAGAGCAGGGCAGAGAGGGGAGAGAGCAGGATAGAGGGGAGAGAGCAGGGCAGAGAGGGCAGAGAGCAGGATAGAGGGGAGAGAGCAGGGCAGAGAGGGGAGAGAGCAGGATAGAGAGGGGAGAGAGCAGGGCAGAGAGGGGAGAGAGCAGGATAGATGGGAGAGAGCAGGGTAGAGAGGGGAGAGAGCAGGGTAGAGAGGGGAGAGAGCAGGATAGATGGGAGAGAGCAGGGTAGAGAGGGGAGAGAGCAGGATAGAGGGGAGAGAGCAGGGCAGAGAGGGGAGAGAGCAGGGCAGAGAGGGGAGAGAGCAGGGCAGAGAGGGGAGAGAGCAGGGCAGAGAGGGGAGAGAGCAGGGCAGAGAGGGGAGACAGCAGGGCAGAGAGGGGAGAGAGCAGGATAGAGGGGAGAGAGCAGGGCAGAGAGGGGAGAGAGCAGGATAGAGGGGAGAGAGCAGGGCAGAGAGGGGAGAGAGCAGGATAGAGGGGAGAGAGCAGGGCAGAGAGGGGAGAGAGCAGGATAGAGGGGAGAGAGCAGGGCAGAGAGGGGAGAGAGCAGGGTAGAGGGGAGAGAGCAGGATAGAGGGGAGAGAGCAGGGTAGAGAGGGGAGAGAGCAGGATAGATGGGAGAGAGCAGGGTAGAGAGGGGAGAGAGCAGGGTAGAGAGGGGAGAGAGCAGGGTAGAGAGGGGAGAGAGCAGGGTAGAGAGGGGAGAGAGCAGGGCAGAGAGGGGAGAGAGCAGGGCAGAGAGGGGAGAGAGCAGGGCAGAGAGGGGAGAGAGCAGGGCAGAGAGGGGAGAGAGCAGGATAGAGGGGAGAGAGCAGGGCAGAGAGGGGAGAGAGCAGGGCAGAGAGGGGAGAGAGCAGGGCAGAGAGGGAGAGAGCAGGGCATAGAGGGGAGAGAGCAGGGCAGAGAGGGGAGAGAGCAGGGCATAGAGGGGAGAGAGGAGGGCAGAGAGGGGAGAGAGCAGGGCAGAGAGGGGAGAGAGCAGGATAGAGGGGAGAGAGCAGGGCAGAGAGGGGAGAGAGCAGGATAGAGGGGAGAGAGCAGGGCAGAGAGGGGAGAGAGCAGGGTAGAGAGGGGAGAGAGCAGGATAGAGGTGAGAGAGCAGGGAAGAGAGGGGAGAGAGCAGGGTAGAGAGGGGAAAGAGCAGGGCAGAGAGGGGAGAGAGCAGGATAGAGGGGAGAGAGCAGGGCAGAGAGGGGAGAGAGCAGGATAGAGGGGAGAGAGCAGGGTAGAGAGGGGAGAGAGCAGGGTAGAGAGGGGAGAGAGCAGGATAGAGGGGAGAGAGCAGGGTAGAGAGGGGAGAGAGCAGGGTAGAGAGGGGAGAGAGCAGGGTAGAGAGGTGAGAGAGCAGGGAAGAGAGGGGAGAGAGCAGGGCAGAGAGGGGAGAGAGCAGGATAGATGGGAGAGAGCAGGGTAGAGAGGGGAGAGAGCAGGGTAGAGAGGGGAGAGAGCAGGATAGATGGGAGAGAGCAGGGTAGAGAGGGGAGAGAGCAGGGTAGAGAGGGGAGAGAGCAGGGTAGAGAGGGGAGAGAGCAGGGTAGAGAGGGGAGACAGCAGGGCAGAGAGGGGAGAGAGCAGGGTAGAGGGGAGAGAGCAGGGCAGAGAGGGGAGAGAGCAGGGCAGAGAGGGAGAGAGCAGGGCAGAGAGGGGAGAGAGCAGGATAGAGGGGAGAGAGCAGGGCAGAGAGGGGAGAGAGCAGGGCAGAGAGGGGAGAGAGCAGGGTAGAGAGGGGAGAGAGCAGGGCATAGAGGGGAGAGAGCAGGGCAGAGAGGGGAGAGAGCAGGGCATAGAGGGGAGAGAGCAGGGCAGAGAGGGGAGAGAGCAGGGCATAGAGGGGAGAGAGCAGGGCAGAGAGGGGAGAGAGCAGGGCAGAGAGGGGAGAGAGCAGGGCAGAGAGGGGAGAGAGCAGGGCAGAGAGGGGAGAGAGCAGGGCAGAGAGGGGAGAGAGCAGGGTAGAGAGGGGAGAGAGCAGGATAGAGGGGAGAGAGCAGGGCATAGAGGGGAGAGAGGAGGGCAGAGAGGGGAGAGAGCAGGGCAGAGAGGGGAGAGAGCAGGGCAGAGAGGGGAGAGAGCAGGGCAGAGAGGGGAGAGAGCAGGGCAGAGAGGGGAGAGAGCAGGGCAGAGAGGGGAGAGAGCAGGGCAGAGAGGGGAGAGAGCAGGGCAGAGAGGGGAGAGAGCAGGGCAGAGGGGAGAGAGCAGGGCATAGAGGGGAGAGAGCAGGGCAGAGAGGGGAGAGAGCAGGGCAGAGAGGGGAGAGAGCAGGGCAGAGAGGGGAGAGAGCAGGGCAGAGAGGGGAGAGAGCAGGATAGAGGGGAGAGAGCAGGGCATAGAGGGGAGAGAGCAGGGCAGAGAGGGGAGAGAGCAGGGCAGAGAGGGGAGAGAGCAGGGCATAGAGGGGAGAGAGCAGGGCAGAGAGGGGAGAGAGCAGGGCAGAGAGGGGAGAGAGCAGGGCAGAGAGGGAGAGAGCAGGGCATAGAGGGGAGAGAGCAGGGCAGAGAGGGGAGAGAGCAGGATAGAGGGGAGAGAGCAGGGCAGAGAGGGGAGAGAGCAGGATAGAGGGGAGAGAGCAGGATAGAGGGAGAGAGCAGGGCAGAGAGGGGAGAGAGCAGGGCAGAGAGGGGAGAGAGCAGGGCATAGAGGGGAGAGAGCAGGGCAGAGAGGGGAGAGAGCAGGGCAGAGAGGGGAGAGAGCAGGGCAGAGAGGGGAGAGAGCAGGGCAGAGAGGGGAGAGAGCAGGGCAGAGAGGGGAGAGAGCAGGGCAGAGAGGAGAGAGAGCAGGATAGAGGGGAGAGAGCAGGGCAGAGAGGGGAGAGAGCAGGATAGAGGGGAGAGAGCAGATAGGCAGAGGTAAATAGGGGGGAGATGAATCGCAGATAGAGAGCGAGAAGAGATGATATGTAGGGAGAGAGAGAGAGACAGAGATAGGAGGAACAGAAGAACAAGCAGCAAAGAGGAAACAAAAGGATCTGGGACAGAATGCAGGAGAATTCCAATCCTCTCCTAGAAGTTATCAATCACCTCGTTCTGTCCCGAGCGCAGAAACGGAGCCGGCAGGTACAGAGTCTTCTGCGGGCCGACATTCCAGTACCGGCCGATGTTCTCCCCGTTGACGAACACGACGCCCTTGACCCAGTCCGACATGTCGACGAAGGTGTCACGCGGCAGCTCATCGGCGCCGATGTCTAGCAGGACACGGTGCAGACTGGGGCCGGGGGAGACGGCGGGCGCCGCGGTGGCGGGAGCTCCGGCTGTGCCGTTGGCAGTGGCGACTGGAACCTTAGGCGGGACGGGCGGCTTGCGCACGGGTTTCCAGGCCTCGTTGCTACCCAGCAGTTTGGCCAGGAACGGCTTGCGAAAGTCCAACGAGACAATCTTGTAGCTGCGAAGCGGCCGGCCGTCCAGGGCCAGCTGGCCCGGCGATTGCACGCCTGGCGACGACTTGCTCGAAGCCGCCGGCACCGCCGCAGACACGCCTTTGCGTTGGCGATTAAACGAACTTGACTGGAAGGTGGCGTAGTTCACCGGCCGAGGTTTTCAACAAGGACGTCGAGGACGCTGGAAGACGAGGATGCTGCTTGATCGGCGACAGCGGCGGCAGCAGCTTTGCGGCTGGGTAGCGACTTGGCCAGGCTGAGGTGGGTGACAGGCGGGGCGGCCTCAGGCAGCGGGTGGTACACCACTCCGGACATGGGGTCGGCCGGGTCGATAGGAGCACCGTTGACGAGCACCTGCGTGTGATTGACAGACATGCCAGTGCGATGCTGCTGTATTTCATTTTTTAATAACTCCAAATCCAAAGACTTAAGTAGAGGCCTCAACTGTCCCAGGATTATCAATAGATCCCTCACAGGATTCTCAATGGATCCCAACAGGATTATCAATAGATTCCCCACAGGATTCTCAATGGATCCCAACAGGATTATCAATAGATCCCCACAGGATTATCAATAGATCCCAACAGGATTATCAATAGATCCCAACAGGATTATCAATAGATCCCCACAGGATTATCAATAGATCCCCTAGGATTACTAATAGATCCCACAGGATTCTTAATAGATCTCTATAAGATTACCAATAGATCCCCATAGGATTATCAATAGATCCCCACAGGATCATCAATAGATCCCCACAGGATTATCAATAGATCCCCATAGGATTATCAATAGATCCCCACAGGATTCTCAATAGATCCCCTCAGGATTACAATAGATCCCCACAGGATCATCAATAGATCCCCACAGGATTATCAATAGATCCCTACAGGATTACCAATAGATCCCCACAGGATTATCAATAGATCTTCACAGGATTATCAATAGATCCCCACAGGATTCTCAATAGATCCCCACAGGATTATCAATAGATCCCCACAGGATTATCAATAGATCCCCACAGGATTACCAATAGATCCCCACAGGATTATCAATAGATCTCCACAGGATTATCAATAGATCCCCACAGGATTAGCCATAGATCCCCACAGGATTCTCAATGGATCCCCTAGGATTACTAATAGATCCCCACAGGATTCTTAATAGATCTCTATAAGATTACCAATAGATCCCCATAGGATTATCAATAGATCCCCACAGGATCATCAATAGATCCCCACAGGATTATCAATAGATCCCCATAGGATTATCAATAGATCCCCACAGGATTCTCAATAGATCCCCTCAGGATTACCAATAGATCCCCACAGGATCATCAATAGATCCCCACAGGATTATCAATAGATCCCTACAGGATTACCAATAGATCCCCACAGGATTATCAATAGATCTTCACAGGATTATCAATAGATCCCCACAGGATTCTCAATAGATCCCCACAGGATTATCAATAGATCCCCACAGGATTATCAATAGATCCCCACAGGATTACCAATAGATCCCCACAGGATTATCAATAGATCTCCACAGGATTATCAATAGATCCCCACAGGATTAGCCATAGATCTCCACAGGATTATCAATAGATCCCCACAGGATTATCAATAGATCCCCACAGGATTACCAATAGATCCCCACAGGATTATCAATAGATCTCCACAGGATTATCAATAGATCCCCACAGGATTAGCCATAGATCTCCACAGGATTATCAATAGATCCCCATAGGATTATCAATAGATCCCACAGGATTACCAATAGATCCCCACAGGATCATCAATAGATCCCCACAGGATTACCAATAGATCCCCACAGGATCATCAATAGATCCCCACAGGATTATCAATGGATCACCACAGGATTCTCAGTAGATTCCCACATGATTCTTAATAGATCCCCACAGGATCATCAATAGATCCCCACAGGATTATCAATAGGTCCCCACATGATTCTCAATAGATCCCCACAGGATTCTCAATAGATTCCCCTAGGATTCTCAATAGATTCCCCAGGACATTCAAAAGAGAGCTATAATAAATCAGCCATACCTGAGCCCTGTCAGCAACGTGGCCAAAAATAGTGAGGTTCTTAGCGGACTCAAAAGCGGACCGGTACAGAATAAAGCCGTAGTTCTGGTGCACCTCCTCCATGAACTTTAGAGTCTCGGACATTGTTGTCTTCTAAAAGAAGGCAAGTTTATAAATACGTATAATCGCACAATAGGATTAAAAAAGTGACTTGTACACAATAGACAAACTTACATCGACCATTTCAACAAGTTTGTCCCAGTGCATGGTCCATTTCACTGGCCAACTACCTGAAATGTCAGATATCTTATTAAGCAGTGAAGATTTTTATCCAAACTTGGAGTAACTTTAGTCAGGAGTGATTTCGGTCAGTTGTAATTTCGGTCAGGAGTGATTTTCGTCATGTGTAATTTCAGTCAGGTGTGATTTCGGTAAGGTTTAATTTGGTCAGGGGCAATTTCGGTCAGGTGTGATCTCGGTCAGGTGTAATTTGGGTCAGGGGTAATTTCGGTCAGGTGTGATTTTGGTCAGGGGTAATTTCGGTCAGGTGTGATCTCGGTCAGGTGTAATTTGGGTCAGGGGTAATTTCGGTCAGGTGTGATTTTGGTCAGGGGTAATTTCGGTCAGGTGTGATCTCGGTCAGGTGTAATTTCGGTCAGGGGTAATTTCGGTCAGGTGTGATTTTGGTCAGGGGTAATTTCGGTCAGGTGTGATCTCGGTCAGGTGTAATTTGGGTCAGGTGTAATTTCGGTCAGGTGTAATTTCGGTCAGGTGTGATCTCGGTCAGGTGTAATTTCGGTCAGGTGTGATCTCGGTCAGATGTAATTTCGGTCAGGTGTAATTTCGGTCAGGTGTAATTTCGGTCTGGTGTGATCTCGGTCAGGTGTAATTTCGGTCAGGTGTGATCTCGGTCAGGTGTAATTTGGGTCAGGGGTAATTTCGGTCAGGTGTGATTTTGGTCAGGGGTAATTTCGGTCAGGTGTGATCTCGGTCAGGTGTAATTTGGGTCAGGGGTAATTTCGGTCAGGTATAATTTTGGTCAGGGGTAATTTCGGTCAGGTGTGATCTCGGTCAGGTGTAATTTGGGTCAGGGGTAATTTCGGTCAGGTGTGATTTTGGTCAGGGGTAATTTCGGTCAGGTGTGATCTCGGTCAGGTGTAATTTGGGTCAGGGGTAATTTCGGTCAGGTGTGATTTTGGTCAGGGGTAATTTTGGTCAGGGGTAATTTCGGTCAGGTGTGATTTTGGTCAGGGGTAATTTCGGTCAGGTGTGATCTCGGTCAGGTGTAATTTCGGTCAGGTATAATTTCGGTCAGATGTAAATTCGGTCAGGTGTGATCTCGGTCAGGTGTAATTTGGGTCAGGGGTAATTTCGGTCAGGTGTGATTTTGGTCAGGGGTAATTTCGGTCAGGTGTGATCTCGGTCAGGTGTAATTTCGGTCAGGTATAATTTCGGTCAGATGTAATTTCGGTCAGGTGTGATCTCGGTCAGGTGTAATTTGGGTCAGGGGTAATTTCGGTCAGGTGTGATTTTGGTCAGGGGTAATTTCGGTCAGGTGTGATCTCGGTCAGGTGTAATTTCGGTCAGGTATAATTTCGGTCAGATGTAATTTCGGTCAGGTATAATTTCGGTCAGGTGTTATTTCGGACAAGTTTTTCCTGTATAATTTTTCAATGATTTTTCAATTATAATTTTTACGCCTGTTAATAACTTTTGTTTTTTGTTATATAAAATAAAAACCCGGAAATTTTGAAACATTATAACAAAGATTTTTTAAAAAGAAGCATTTTTTGGATAAAAGCAATTTTAGGTTCATTAGTTTGATTATTGACCAGAATGACCCCTATTGGCCCCAATTGACCCTATATGCCTCACCGTAGTCTTTAGTAGGAATCGGGGCCGGTATATCCGGCAAGCTTTTCACGGCAGTTTTAGACAGCCTGGCCAGCATGAGCTCGCGAATTCGGTGATATTTTTCAGTTGGCTGCCCGTTCTCGCTCAGCGGGGCGTCATAATCGTAGCTGGTGATTAGCGGCGATCCGGTGATGCCGTTGTAGCCGTTCATGAAACCGAAATTGGTGCCGCCGTGGAACATGTACAGATTGATGCTGGCGCCCTGGTCTAGCAGGCTGGTGACCGAGTCTACCAGGTCTGGCAGGCTGATCACCTGCGATGATGGGGTGCGATGTTGGTGATTAGTCAATGACCGGCATGTGATCTTTTAAGTGACAGCCATGTGATATGGAGAGCGATCCTGAAAAACCGCCACTAGACCTTTTAACTGTCGCGTGTCCTCTAAACCAACCGTCATGTAGGTTTCAACCTAACCTTCACGTGAAGGGGGCCGTAGCCCAGCGGTAGCGCAGCTGCTCTGGTGTGCCAGCGACCCAGGCTCGATTCCAAGTGCAGTCACATTAATTTGGGGCTGAATTGGAATCTCGGCTTGGCTCTGCTCGTGCAATTAACGGCCTTGAGAGCCAACCCCCCAAGGCGCAGTGAAGTGTACATGCCTAACGATAATAAAAGTTAGGGCCGCTGTACACTCCTGTGTGAGCGTGTGCCTGCGTACGTATCCGCGCGCTTGTATGCCTGCTCAGGGGAGTCGGCGGAATGGGCAGTAATGCCTCTCGCCGGTTGTGTGCCTATGTCGCTTAAAGTGCGCCAGGGTGCACACAACCCCGCTGCCTCTAATAAAAAAAACCTTCACGTGACCTTTAAACTAACCGTCACTCGACATTCAAAATAACCGTCACTTGACCTTTAATCTAACGATCACGTGACCTTCAAACTAACCTTCCCATGACCTTTAAACTAACCGTTACTTGACCTTTAAACTAACCGGCTCGTGACCTTCAAACTAACCTTCCCATGACCTTTAAACTAACCGTTACTTGACCTTTAAACTAACCGGCTCGTGACCTTCAAACTAACCTTCCCATGACCTTTAAACTAACCGTTACTTGACCTTTAAACTAACCGGCTCATGACCTTCAAACTAACCGTCACATGATCTTTAAACTAACCATTACTTGACCTTTAAACTAACCATCACGTGACCCT
Source organism: Macrostomum lignano (assembly GCA_002269645.1). Taxonomy (NCBI): domain Eukaryota; kingdom Metazoa; phylum Platyhelminthes; family Macrostomidae; genus Macrostomum; species Macrostomum lignano. The sequence goes on along the minus strand of NIVC01002655.1, from coordinate 76,153 downwards.
TGGGCTAACCGCCCAGTGACACCCAAGGACCTTCAAAAGTTCAAATGGCCAAAAAATCTGCGACGCAACAAATTTAGAAGACTAACCTGATTCTTATCCTTGGCTCCCCAGGGCAGGAACCAGCCAGTCCACAGTTCGGTAGCAAATATTGGCAAATTGGGGTTCCAGCCTTTGACAATGGACTGCAGCCACTTGGCATGCGCCTTGCTGTTGTAGTTGATGCCGGCGAACGCCCCGGCCAACGGCTTGGCGTGCCGGATGCCTTCGTCGCCGTCGCTGGTAAACAGGGCTTCCACTACACCGCTGCGGCGCATCGAGTCTGCCAGGTGCTGCAGGTAGCGGCCGTTGTCGCCGTAGCTGCCGTACTCGTTCTCCACCTGAGTGAATGAATGTCAGTGAGTGAGTGAGTGAGTGAGTGAGTGAGTGAGTGAGTGAGTGAGTGAGTGAGTGAGTGAGCGAGCGAGTGAGCGAAAGAGTGAGTGAGTGAGTGAGTGAGTGAGTGAGTGAGTGAGTGAGTGAGTGAGTGAGTGAGTGAGTGAGTGAGTGAGTGAGTGAGTGAGTAAGCGAGAGAGTAAATGAGTGAATGATTGAATGAATGAGTAAGTGAGTGAGTGAGTGAATGAGTGTCAGTGAGTGAGTGAGTGAATGAGTGAGCGAGTGAGTGAGTGAGTAAGTGAGTGAGTGAGTGAGTGAGTGAATGAGTGAGTGAGCGAGTGAATGAGTGTGAGTGAGTGAGTGAGCGAGTGAAAGTGTCAGTGAGTGAGCGAGCGAGTGAAAGAGTGTCAGTGAGTGAGCGGGTGAGCAAAAGCCAACACTAAAAGCAAACCTGAAAGGCAATGATTGGCCCGCCGCGGCTCATCTGCAGGTCGGCAACCTCGTTGATGACCACTCTGAGGTAGTCCTCGGCGGCCTGCGTGAATCCCATGTACATGCTGCGGACTCGCATGTTCGGATCGGACAGGAGCCACCTGCGGTTGCAGGAGAATGGAGTCGAATGATATCAATAAGAATGCGTCAAAATTTTGGCCTCTCTATGCTTAGAGAAAAACTATCACAGCCTCCTATGGTAGAGCTCACCCCTAGAGTACATATAAATCGAAATACACCCCTAGAGTACATAGGAATCGAAATCTCACCCCTAGAGTACATAGAAATCGAAATCTCACCCCTAGAGTACATAGGAATCGAAATCTCACCCCTAGAGTACATAGAAATCGAAATCTCATCCCTATGAGTACATAGAAATCGAAATCCCACCCCTAGAGTACATAGAAATCGAAATCTCACCCCTAGAGTACATAGAAATCGAAATCTCACCCCTAGAGTACATAGAAATCGAAATCTCACCCTTATGAGTACAAAGAAAATGAAATCTCATCCTTGCGAACATAGAAATCGAAATCTCACCTCTAGAGTACATAGAAATCGAAATCTCACCCCTAGAGTACATAGAAATCGAAATCTCATCCCTAGAGTACATAGAAAATTAAATCTTACCTTATGAGTACAAATAAAATGAAATCTCATCCTTGCGAACATAGAAATCCAAATCTCACATCTATGAGTACATAGAAATCGAAATCTCACCCCCTAGAGTACAAAGAATACAAGCAAAAGGCAGAGAATTACTGACCCGGGCATGCCGCCGAACTCCCACTCGGAGCAGATAAACGGGCCCGGCCTGAAAATTACGTAGAGCCCCAGCTCCTGGGCCAGCTTGAAAAATTTTCTACAATTTTTTTATCGAACGGAACGCATGCATTAGCTCAACTTTGATAAAATGCCCTTCAAAATGCATTGCGTCAGATCTCAGTTCCCGTCGCCCAGCCCCTAAACTCTCGATACCTCCTACTGCTCTACCTCTCCCTTTTACTGCTCTGCCACTCCGTTCTACTGCTCTACCTCTCCCTTCTACTGCTCTACCTCTCCCTTCTACTGCTCTGCCACTCACTTCTACTGCTCTACCACTCACTTCTACTGCTCTACCTCTCCCTTCTACTGCTCTACCTCTCCCTTCTACTGCTCTACCTCTCCCTTCTACTGCTCTACCTCTCCCTTCTACTGCTCTACCTCTCCCTTCTACTGCTCTACCTCTCCCTCCTACTGCTCTACCTCTCCCTCCTACAGCAATACCTTCCATTCTATGAATCTACCTCTCCCTCTCTATTCTATGACTCCCCCACTCTCTCTCTCTCCGACTCTACCACCATCCCTACAGGAATAGAGCTATGGCACAACCTCACAATCAGCCTCTGAGACCCTGCCTCACTAGTGCTGTCCTTCTTCACCAGTGTGAATATCATAGTTATATACCAATTAGATGGCTACGCAAGAGTATTAATGGACTAACTAACCTGACATTGAGCATGCCATTGAAATTGAAGTTGCCTTTAGTATCCTCGTGTAGATTCCAAGGTGCGTAGCTAATTGAAAAAAAAAACAATTTCATGCGCAAATAAAGACACAGACTGTGTTCAAACAAACAAACACAATATAGGTATAAACAGAATTGATTACAGACAGAGTAACTCACGTCTCTACAGTATTGAAACCGGCTGCCTTCAGCTTGAGCAGCCTATCACGCCAATAATCCTGTGGCACGCGGAAGTAATGAATTGCTCCAGATAGAATTTGAAACTTCACCCCATTCAGGTAGAATTGTCGGTCTCGAAATGTTAGGCTGGCCTGGTTCAGGTTGGGAGGTTCAGACTGGGTTATTCAAGCGTCAGAGGTTGGGGAGGGGTTCAGACTGGGCTATTCAAGCGTCAGAGGTTGGGGAGGGGTTCAGACTGGGCTATTTAAGTGTCAGAGGTTGTGGAGGGGTTCAGACTGGGCTACTCAAGTGTCAGAGGTTGTGGAGGGGTTCAGACTGGGCTATTCAAGTGTCAGAGGTTGGGGAGGGGTTCAGACTGGGCTACTCAAGTGTCAGGGGTTGGGGAGGGGTTCAGACTGGGCTACTCAAGTGTCAGAGGTTGGGAAGGGGTTCAGACTGGGCTATTCAAGTGTCAGAGGTTTGGGAGGGGTTCAGACTGGGCTACTCAAGTGTCAGGGGTTGGGGAGGGGTTCAGACTGGGCTACTCAAGTGTCAGAGGTTGGGAAGGGGTTCAGACTGGGCTACTCAAGTGTCAGAGGTTGGGAAGGGGTTCAGACTGGGCTACTCAAGTGTCAGAGGTTTGGGAGGGGTTCAGACTGGGCTATTCAAGTGTCAGAGGTTGGGGAAGGGTTCATGCAGACTGGGTTATTGAAGGGTTCAGATGGCTATTCAAGACTGGGAAATATAGCAATGATTTTGCTAAAGGCATTAACAATTGGCAAGACTTGTATTTTGAATTACAAATACTTTATATAGTGCTGTTATAAATCTCCATACTTTACTTAATCTATATTTGCCAAATAGTTAAATTAGTTTTATTTCTTAGTAAATATAGCATTATAAATTCAAGCCAATTTTGTTTTCCAATGCTATTTATAGATAACAAGGTTAACATATTTTTTACTAAGCATACTAAGTAAAAGTTTTTGTGCAAATGCGATCATAATGCCTAATAGGCAAAATGTAGAAAATTTTAAAACACCAAAAGTTTTATAATTTTTCTTACTTAACCAATTATCAAAGTAAGGTGTCTTTTTACTTAGGCAAATGAGATTTATCAAATCAAAAAAATCCTATATACTAAAAATGAGTTGTCTGTGGGTAGGTAGGTAGGTAGGTATGCGATAGATTTCAGAAAAAATGGCTCAACCGATTTTCTTCAAACTTGCACCATTCGATCAGAAATTTTCCTGGGACGGTACATGCATCTTGGCTAAGAAATTGCTCAATATTAAAGGGATTAAATATTCGAAAAACATGCTTTTTTGCAAAGGTCAAGCAGCTCTTTCGACCTGAAATGCATTGTAAGAATGCTAGAGAAAAAACTGACTGACTGAATTCCAATTGTGATAAAGATTACATCACAACCAGTTGAAAACAGTGCCGAACAAATGCACACAAAACTTGATTTAAATTGCGTAACAATATTGCTAACTTAAATTGACACTGATACTGGCTGACTGAGAAATTGATTATGTCATAACTTTTTACTCTAACCGATTTGCTATAAGAATTTAATTATAAGGGCCACAATTCACGTATTCCAATTGACAAGAGATAGCATAGATGCGAACAGACTGGACTGCTAATGCAGCGACCTGGGTTCGAATCTTAGTAGTGCAAAAAGATTTTTTTATTCAAAAACCTTAAAAACACAAATGCTAAACACAAAAAAGCACAATGTCAAACATTAAAGAGCCACCATGTCAAACATTAAAGAGCCACCATGTCGAACATTAAAGAGCCATCATGTCGACCATTAAAGAGCCACCATGTCGAACATTAAAGAGCCACCATGTCGAACATTAAAGAGCCACCATGTCTAACATTAAAGAGCCACCATGTAAAACATAAAAAAGCCACCATGTCAAACATAAAAGAGCCACCATGTCAAACATATATGTGAATCCAGGTCAAACAGTAAAGAGCCACCATGTCAAACATAAAAGAGCCACCATGTCGAACATAAAAGAACCACCATGTCCAACATAAAAGAGCCACCATGTCAAACATTAAAGAGCCTCAATGTCAAACATTAAAGAGCCACCATGTCGAATATTAAAGAGCCACCATGTCTAACATTATAGAGCTACCATGTCGAATATTAAAGAGCCACCATGTCTAACATTAAAGAGCCACCATGTCGAACATTAAAGAGCCACTATGTCTAACATTAAAGAGCCACCATGTCGAATATTAAAGAGCCACCATGTCTAACATTAAAGAGCCACCATGTAAAACATAAAAAAGCCACCATGTCAAACATAAAAGAGCCACCATGTCAAACATATATGTGAATCCAGGTCAAACAGTAAAGAGCCACCATGTCAAACATAAAAGAGCCACCATGTCGAACATAAAAGAACCACCATGTCCAACATAAAAGAGCCACCATGTCAAACATTAAAGAGCCTCAATGTCAAACATTAAAGAGCCACCATGTCGAATATTAAAGAGCCACCATGTCTAACATTATAGAGCCACCATGTCGAACATTAAAGAGCCACTATGTCTAACATTAAAGAGCCACCATGTCGAATATTAAAGAGCCACCATGTCTAACATTAAAGAGCCACCATGTCGAACATTAAAGAGCCACTATGTCTAACATTAAAGAGCCACCATGTCAAACATAAAAGAGCCACCATGTCAAACATAAAAGAGCCACCATGTCAAACATATATGTGAATCCAGGTCAAACATTAAAGAGCCTCAATGTCAAACATTAAAGAGCCACCATGTCGAATATTAAAGAGCTACCATGTCGAATATTAAAGAGCCACCATGTCTAACATTAAAGAGCCACCATGTCGAACATTAAAGAGCCACTATGTCTAACATTAAAGAGCCACCATGTCGAATATTAAAGAGCCACCATGTCTAACATTAAAGAGCCACCATGTAAAACATAAAAAAGCCACCATGTCAAACATAAAAGAGCCACCATGTCAAACATATATGTGAATCCAGGTCAAACAGTAAAGAGCCACCATGTCAAACATAAAAGAGCCACCATGTCGAACATAAAAGAACCACCATGTCCAACATAAAAGAGCCACCATGTCAAACATTAAAGAGCCTCAATGTCAAACATTAAAGAGCCACCATGTCGAATATTAAAGAGCCACCATGTCTAACATTATAGAGCCACCATGTCGAACATTAAAGAGCCACTATGTCTAACATTATAGAGCCACCATGTCGAATATTAAAGAGCCACCATGTCTAACATTAAAGAGCCACCATGTCGAATATTAAAGAGCCACCATGTCTAACATTAAAGAGCCACCATGTCTAACATTAAAAAGCCACCATGTCGAACATTAAAGAGCCACCATGTCGAACATAAAAGAGCCACCACGTCAAACATTTAAGAGCCACCATGTCTAACATTAAAGTGCTACCATGTCGAAAATTAAAAAGCCATCATGTCTAACATAAAAGAGCTACCATGAAGAACATTAAAGAGCCACCTCGTAAAACATTAAAGAGCCACCTTGTCAAACATAAAAGAGCCACCATGTCAAACATATATGTGACTCCATGTCAAACAGTAAAGAGCCACCATGTCAAGCATAAAAGAGCCACCATGTCGAACATAAAAGAGCCATCATGTCAAACGTTAAAGAGCCACCATGTCAAGCATAAAAGAGCCACCATGTAGAACATAAAAGAACCACCATGTCCAACATAAAAGAGCCACCATGTCAAACATTAAAGAGCCGCAATGTCAAACATTAAAGAGCCATCATGTCTAACATTAAACAGCCACCATGTCGAACATTAAAGAGCCACCATGTCGAACATAAAAGAGCCACCGTGTCTAACATTAAAGAGCCACCATGTCTAACATAAAAGAGCCACCATGTCAAACATATATGTGACTCCATGTCAAACAGTAAAGAGCCACCATGTCAAACATAAAAGAGCCACCATGTCGAACATAAAAGAACCACCATGTCCAACATAAAAGAGCCACCATGTCAAACATTAAAGAGCCTCAATGTCAAACATTAAAGAGCCACCATGTCGAATATTAAAGAGCCACCATGTCTAACATTATAGAGCCACCATGTCGAACATTAAAGAGCCACTATGTCTAACATTAAAGAGCTACCATGTCGAATATTAAAGAGCCACCATGTCTAACATTAAAGAGCCACCATGTCGAACATTAAAGAGCCACTATGTCTAACATTAAAGAGCCACCATGTCGAATATTAAAGAGCCACCATGTCTAACATTAAAGAGCCACCATGTAAAACATAAAAAAGCCACCATGTCAAACATAAAAGAGCCACCATGTCAAACATATATGTGAATCCAGGTCAAACAGTAAAGAGCCACCATGTCAAACATAAAAGAGCCACCATGTCGAACATAAAAGAACCACCATGTCCAACATAAAAGAGCCACCATGTCAAACATTAAAGAGCCTCAATGTCAAACATTAAAGAGCCACCATGTCGAATATTAAAGAGCCACCATGTCTAACATTATAGAGCCACCATGTCGAACATTAAAGAGCCACTATGTCTAACATTAAAGAGCCACCATGTCGAATATTAAAGAGCCACCATGTCTAACATTAAAGAGCCACCATGTCGAACATTAAAGAGCCACTATGTCTAACATTAAAGAGCCACCATGTCAAACATAAAAGAGCCACCATGTCAAACATAAAAGAGCCACCATGTCAAACATATATGTGAATCCAGGTCAAACATTAAAGAGCCTCAATGTCAAACATTAAAGAGCCACCATGTCGAATATTAAAGAGCTACCATGTCGAATATTAAAGAGCCACCATGTCTAACATTAAAGAGCCACCATGTCGAACATTAAAGAGCCACTATGTCTAACATTAAAGAGCCACCATGTCGAATATTAAAGAGCCACCATGTCTAACATTAAAGAGCCACCATGTAAAACATAAAAAAGCCACCATGTCAAACATAAAAGAGCCACCATGTCAAACATATATGTGAATCCAGGTCAAACAGTAAAGAGCCACCATGTCAAACATAAAAGAGCCACCATGTCGAACATAAAAGAACCACCATGTCCAACATAAAAGAGCCACCATGTCAAACATTAAAGAGCCTCAATGTCAAACATTAAAGAGCCACCATGTCGAATGCGATAGATTTCAGAAAAAATGGCTCAACCGATTTTCTTCAAACTTGCACCATTCGATCAGAAATTTTCCTGGGACGGTACATGCATCTTGGCTAAGAAATTGCTCAATATTAAAGGGATTAAATATTCGAAAAACATGCTTTTTTGCAAAGGTCAAGCAGCTCTTTCGACCTGAAATGCATTGTAAGAATGCTAGAGAAAAAACTGACTGACTGAATTCCAATTGTGATAAAGATTACATCACAACCAGTTGAAAACAGTGCCGAACAAATGCACACAAAACTTGATTTAAGTTGCGTAACAATATTGCTAACTTAAATTGACACTGATACTGGCTGACTGAGAAATTGATTATGTCATAACTTTTTACTCTAACCGATTTGCTATAAGAATTTAATTATAAGGGCCACAATTCACGTATTCCAATTGACAAGAGATAGCATAGATGCGAACAGACTGGACTGCTAATGCAGCGACCTGGGTTCGAATCTTAGTAGTGCAAAAAGATTTTTTTATTCAAAAACCTTAAAAACACAAATGCTAAACACAAAAAAGCACAATGTCAAACATTAAAGAGCCACCATGTCAAACATTAAAGAGCCACCATGTCGAACATTAAAGAGCCATCATGTCGACCATTAAAGAGCCACCATGTCTAACATTAAAGAGCCACCATGTAAAACATAAAAAAGCCACCATGTCAAACATAAAAGAGCCACCATGTCAAACATATATGTGAATCCAGGTCAAACAGTAAAGAGCCACCATGTCAAACATAAAAGAGCCACCATGTCGAACATAAAAGAACCACCATGTCCAACATAAAAGAGCCACCATGTCAAACATTAAAGAGCCTCAATGTCAAACATTAAAGAGCCACCATGTCGAATATTAAAGAGCCACCATGTCTAACATTATAGAGCCACCATGTCGAACATTAAAGAGCCACTATGTCTAACATTAAAGAGCTACCATGTCGAATATTAAAGAGCCACCATGTCTAACATTAAAGAGCCACCATGTCGAACATTAAAGAGCCACTATGTCTAACATTAAAGAGCCACCATGTCGAATATTAAAGAGCCACCATGTCTAACATTAAAGAGCCACCATGTAAAACATAAAAAAGCCACCATGTCAAACATAAAAGAGCCACCATGTCAAACATATATGTGAATCCAGGTCAAACAGTAAAGAGCCACCATGTCAAACATAAAAGAGCCACTATGTCGAACATAAAAGAACCACCATGTCCAACATAAAAGAGCCACCATGTCAAACATTAAAGAGCCTCAATGTCAAACATTAAAGAGCCACCATGTCGAATATTAAAGAGCCACCATGTCTAACATTATAGAGCCACCATGTCGAACATTAAAGAGCCACTATGTCTAACATTAAAGAGCTACCATGTCGAATATTAAAGAGCCACCATGTCTAACATTAAAGAGCCACCATGTCGAACATTAAAGAGCCACTATGTCTAACATTAAAGAGCCACCATGTCGAATATTAAAGAGCCACCATGTCTAACATTAAAGAGCCACCATGTAAAACATAAAAAAGCCACCATGTCAAACATAAAAGAGCCACCATGTCAAACATATATGTGAATCCAGGTCAAACAGTAAAGAGCCACCATGTCAAACATAAAAGAGCCACCATGTCGAACATAAAAGAACCACCATGTCCAACATAAAAGAGCCACCATGTCAAACATTAAAGAGCCTCAATGTCAAACATTAAAGAGCCACCATGTCGAATATTAAAGAGCCACCATGTCTAACATTATAGAGCCACCATGTCGAACATTAAAGAGCCACTATGTCTAACATTAAAGAGCCACCATGTCGAATATTAAAGAGCCACCATGTCTAACATTAAAGAGCCACCATGTCGAACATTAAAGAGCCACTATGTCTAACATTAAAGAGCCACCATGTCAAACATAAAAGAGCCACCATGTCAAACATAAAAGAGCCACCATGTCAAACATATATGTGAATCCAGGTCAAACATTAAAGAGCCTCAATGTCAAACATTAAAGAGCCACCATGTCGAATATTAAAGAGCTACCATGTCGAATATTAAAGAGCCACCATGTCTAACATTAAAGAGCCACCATGTCGAACATTAAAGAGCCACTATGTCTAACATTAAAGAGCCACCATGTCGAATATTAAAGAGCCACCATGTCTAACATTAAAGAGCCACCATGTAAAACATAAAAAAGCCACCATGTCAAACATAAAAGAGCCACCATGTCAAACATATATGTGAATCCAGGTCAAACAGTAAAGAGCCACCATGTCAAACATAAAAGAGCCACCATGTCGAACATAAAAGAACCACCATGTCCAACATAAAAGAGCCACCATGTCAAACATTAAAGAGCCTCAATGTCAAACATTAAAGAGCCACCATGTCGAACATAAAGAGCCACCATGTCTAACATTATAGAGCCACCATGTCGAACATTAAAGAGCCACTATGTCTAACATTATAGAGCCACCATGTCGAACATAAAAGAGCCACCATGTAGAATATTAAAGAGCCACCATGAAGAACATTAAAGAGCCACCATGTCTAACATTAAAGAGCCACCATGTCAGACATTAAAAAGCCACCGTATCAAACATAAAAGAGTTACCATGTAGAACATTAAAGAGCCACCATTTCAAACAGTAAAGAGCCACCATGTCAAACATAAAAGAGCCACCATGTCAAACATTAAAAAGCCACCATGTCGAACATAAAAGAGCCACCATGTAGAATATTAAAGAGCCACCATGAAGAACATTAAAGAGCCACCATGTCAAACATAAAAGAGCCACCATGTCAGACATTAAAAAGCCACCGTATTAAACATAAAAGAGTTACCATGTAGAACATTAAAGAGCCACCATTTCAAACAGTAAAGAGCCACCATGTCAAACATAAAAGAGCCACCATGTCAAACATTAAAAAGCCACCATGTCGAACATAAAAGAGCCACCATGTAGAATATTAAAGAGCCACCATGGCGAACATAAAAGAGCCACCATGTCAAACATTTAAGAGCCACCATGTCAAACATTTAAGAGCCACCATCTCAAACATATATGTGACTTTATGTCAAACTTTAAAGAGCCACCATTTCGAACATTAAATAGCCACTTTGTCAAACATTAGAGAGCCGCCGTGTCAAACAATAAAGAGCCACCATGTCAAACATTTAAGAGCTACCATGTCAAACATTTAAGAGCTACCATGTCAAACCTAAAAGAGCCACCATGTCAAACATAAAAGAGCCACCATTTCGAACATTAAAGAGCCATCATGTCAAACACTAAAGAGCCACTATGTCAAACATAAAAGAGCCACCATGTCAAACATAAAAGAGCCACCATGTCAAACATAAAAGATACACAATTTCAAACGTAAAAGTAAGCGTCATGCCAATTTTAAAGGAGCCACTATAGAGCTAAGGAAATTGTGGCACTAGCTACTTATTGTCTGGTGGATGCTTACTATTTGGGGATGCTTGCTATCTGGGGGATGCTTGCTATCTGGGGGATGCTTGCTATTTGGGGGATGCTTGCTATCTGGGGGATGCTTGCTGTCTTGGGATGATTTCTTTTTGCATTACACTTTATTTGAGCAGTTTGTCTGTTGTCTTTGTGAAGGCTTTATTTGGCTGTCTTTTTGTTACTTGTAGAGAGCAGAGATTCTATACAGATGTCCCCCAACGGGGGGCGAAGATTGCTAGTAGTAAAACTATAACTATCAAAATCTCACTAGAGTTCATATCATGTTTTTGATCTTCTAATTTTAATAAAGCCTAGTCTAAGTGGAACTGCACTCAGGACAATGTATATATTGTTATTATTGAGGCTATCATTTTAATATAATGGTACTAAACAATATATGCTTAAAAGCTAGCCTTAGGCATAAAATGCCTAGGGATCATATAAAAATGTTTTTAGCTATTTTTGCTACTACCAATGCCTTTAATTCTTTTTTCCCTTTAAAGCAAACATAAATTACTAAAAGTTATTTCCTAACTAGGGATGACAAAGCTAATCTGTTAAAAAATAAAAACAATTAGAAGTTGTTAATATTTCAAGTATATCTACTAGAAAAAATTGGTTAAAAATTAAAAAAAATTATTTTTGCTTTGCATTTTCTACTTACTTTTTTATATTCAAACTTAATTTTTTTTTCAATTTTAAAATATAAAAGCAACTATTTTTATAGGTGCCAGTTTTTTAACAGCCATTTTTATAAAAAAATAATAATATAGTTTGTTAATATCCCAATGAAAGCATAGTGGCAAGTTATAGGACCCTCACTAATATCCTTAGGCCCTACTCCCAAGATGACATTTTTGCCAAGAAAATTCCAATGCATAGAAACCTTCTCAGGTCAATAGCTTAGTGAACCTAATAGATAACATAGGTGCAATGTAGCAACATGGCATAATGCAGGCTATGCAATGTTTAAAATATAGCATATCAATTTATATAAAAAGATAAAATATTATTTTTTTAGAAATCTATCTAACTATATTTGAAACTACACTTTAAATATTTTAAAAATAATCTAAATAAAACATAACATTTTTTAATTTTGAAATATTTTATTCTTTACATTTTTTTTTCATATAATTTTTTAATATTGTTAGAAAAATTTAGCTATATTACAAAAATAATATTTAAACAAATTTTGGCTTAGGTCCTACATAGTTCTTAACAAAATTGACTAAATTTTGGCATTATGATAAAACTTTTTTCTAGTGCACAATACACATTTTGTCCAAAAAATGTTCTAGCATACAGTGGACATAATATTAACTATGGCCTAGGCCAGGGGTTAGCAAACTTTGGCTTGCAGGCTAGTTCCCATACTCTCAAATCTATTACACAGTATGCCAGAAAAAATGACCCCTTACACTATAAATTTATATAAAACTATAAGTTTATACTATAAAAAAACAAATTTATTTGTTATATTAATATATACTAGTTAATGAAGACAAAGTCTTTTCGCCCCAGTGAGCTTTGGGGTTGGAATTTTATAATGCCTAGTGTTGTATCGAATATTTAAGGACTTCCAAGGCATTATTAACGCTGATGCTCCTAATATTTTGTGTCGTGTCATACATAAAAGTTAACCTAATAGATAAAGTAAGGCGAGAGTTGTAAAATGCCTCTAACGTCAAATGATTTATGGGAAGGGAATGGGGATGTCGATTTCCCAGGAAATTATCTTATCGGGAACCCTGGTGAAAAGAAAAAAATAAGTAAAAATGGCGGATAACTTGGATTGTAAGTGGCATATTCAAGGCGTTCAAGGGTAAAAACTTTAAACAATGTTTTTTAAAACTGTATTTGACAATGTGGCATCACAAAATCGTGTCGGAAAGGTGCATTTGTCGGAATGCATGCTCAACAGCTACGCTTGTAAGAGGATAATTAATGAATGAGACTGTTTTTATAATTGGAATTTTTATTTCTTGCAGATATATGTAAATCACCATTTTGTCCTTGTCTAATAGGGAGTATATGTATGACACCCCCCCTATGCGGCTATGCGTCAAGCCGTCAACGCAGACCAACACAGTAGTAAGGCTTCTTTTTCCTGACGGGTTTCTTTCTACATGCAATTTGCTTGATTGAATGACTAATAGTGAAAAAACAATCAAACGTGTGTTGTTTGAAATACATGTAATACATTGAAATAAGCAGTTATGCGGTAAAAGAGCATATAGACAAAGTTTCAATCAGCTTTCTGTGATTCATTTTCTTATTTTAATGGCAAAAATTAAGTTACAAATGCATTTTTAAATATTTTTTTCTCCCCATGGTCCCCGGTCCAATTCCCCGGGGAGTATTCCCCAAAAAGCTCCCCGGGAGCACTCCCAGCCCCGGGGTCGACATCCCTAGAAGGGAAACTACGGGCATAAGTTCTACAACATAAATACAAGTAGCTAAGCATTAATAGATGCACTGCAGTTGTGCAAAGTATCGATAAAATGTAATGGAATTGCTCGAATCACCAAGAGTCCCCAAGACCCATAAAACTGGAGAAACTGGCAGGATATATAGCAGATACATGTAGCTAGGCCAGCCAGAATCAGAAGTGATGGGTGGGTGCCGGGTGGGTCAAGTGATCATGGGTTCGACTTTGATTGTATTATTCCTTCTTAATCTTATGCAATTAATTGTACATTTGGTATGAAGTAACAGTAATTATCCTTGACCATGCTAATTTGCTAAAGAGTAAAGACAAGTCAAAGACAAAGTCAAGTTAATAAAAATAGACACACACAGTGTAACAATAACAATGGTTTAAAGCCATTTTTCTTGTCAGTGTTTGTCCTTGTATATACATGTACATTGGAAAGACTTATCTGGACCCAATCCCTTCTTATTCTACATGTACGCTGTTTTGGGTATGGGGGTTAGAGTTGGGCCATCTGACACCCCCCTCCCCCCTACCATAGTGGACTGGAGAGAAGCACATGCTATTGCTATTGGCTAGCCTGTCGTTCTCTTTTTCTTTTACCTTCTGTCTTGTGTAGCGTACACTATGCAATGCACAAGGCCCAACTTTCCATAAAAAAGGTTCATATAGTCTGCCCATGGGCTTCCTCTCGCTTTCGCGTACACTCAAGGCCACTCACTCTCAACACCAACCACTAGAGGCTTGTTTTAAATAATCGATTGATAATATTAAATGTACACTTGAGGCAAGCTTTCAAGTATGTTTGGATCCTAACAGAGGGAGAGAAAGTGGCCAAGGCCACCACACCCCACAAGGCAGGCAGGCCAGCCCGAGTGCGCAAATGAATGACAAAATAAAATTAGAAAAGTACAATTTACGCTTCAACTTTCATAGGTCATATACAATAAATGCAATAATAGGTACGGTATTAATGACTGTATTTTCGCACAAAAGTAGCTTCTTTCAAAACACCAGCACGTAACCAGCTAAAATTTCACTGTTTATGAATTTTAAGAAATTGTTTAAGAAATTTAACACATCATTTTAGATATTGAAAACTTTTAAAGGAGGGTATTACTGTTGCATTGCATGTGACTAAAATCGTGGTAGGTATAGCTGATGGTGAAACTGGTGATTGGTATCTAGCTTTTTTGATAACTTAGCCGGTTAGACCCCGAAATAGCTATTGTAATTTGTAACGCTGGAGCCAAATACAATGGAGCGATTAGTTTCTTTCAAATCTGTCTCTGCCAGTGCCAGTTTAGTCCATAGTAAGTAACCAAAGTAAAATACCCATTAGTGGTCCCGTTTCTAATGTTTATAAATATTAAGCTTCAATTTATTTTTGGCACAGTATGCAATTTTGAAAATTCACCCTTATAACGGTTTGCACCAGCAGGAAAGTAACTATTTTGTTGTTGGAAATCGGATTAAGCAGTCAAAAGAGTGTATTTCTATGAAAAAGGTCACTTTTTTCCATTTTTTTCAAATATTTAAACAGGTTTCGCTTTTTCAATAAAAAAATCATTGCAGTACCTTATAGTACAGTTAGTTTGGAATTAAATGACGGCATTGAATTGTTTCTTCCATATTCCAAAAATTATAATGAGCACTTTTCCTCAAAGCAGTTTGAGATCATGATTTTTAGTCTTTCGTCGAAAACTTCCTAATTTCAAATGTTTAAGAATTGAAAATTTCCACACTTGTGTATCTTTGAATTGCGCATCGATTGGTGCATAGTATGTATGCTTAACTATAAGCAGTATAGAAAAAATGCAAAAAACTGTAAAAGTACATTCCCAATTTTTGCATTTTTTGCAACTAAAGTGCCAACTTTTTGTTACAATTGAAAAAAACAACCCAATAATGTTATGTATCTTAGTAAGGCGCACCTATAACCCTCAAACATTTTTAGCTCGAGCTTTAATGTGCATGAGGAAATGCACTTTTGTAAAGACATAATCTTAAGACAAACATTTCAACTAAAGCCTGTTCCTTTTTTCCGCAGTGAATTCATACAAAACTATACTCGTTAAATAGATCAGATTCTTCTCTTTAAAATGACACCTCACTTGTGAAATTCGCTCTTGTAGTTTTGAAGTTACAGCAGTTTTTGTGAGATTTTTTTGTCAATTTTTTGATGCACACGTCTCATATTATTATATTCGTCACAAGCCAGACCACCCAATGCGCTTCACGCATTGGCTGGCTGTTTGTTCCTCATGCTCGGCACTTTGTGCCTCGTGCATTCGCTCCGCTCATTGGGGAACTAGACAATGGACATTATCAAAAAGACATTGCAACAATAAAGGACATTTCCTGCATTGCAACAATAGATTGTTTCATATGCTAGATACTTTAAGCCAACCATTTTTTCATATCAATATAGACCTAAGAATTTTCTAGTATACAAGCTGTTATAGCCTGCAGATTTTAAACCTGGGGAATTCTAATCCCCGGAACTATTTTTGCATATATTGAGATTAAACTCAAACAAAAACTTTTATAAGTTGGGATAGAGTTAAACATAAAATAGAGTACATTCATGTAAAATTAGGATTTGAGACAAACATTGACATTGTTGGCTGGGGTGCTACACAGAATGTCAGGAAAATTCTGGCCTCTACCTTTGCCTCTCCCTATGTCCCTTGCATCCTTTGAAACTTCTATCTTTTCTGTTTTCTCATTTCTCTCTTGTCTCTTGTCTCTTGTCTCTCCTCTCATCTCTTCTTTCTTCTATCCTCTGTCCCTCTTCTTTTGTCTCTTCCCTCTCCCCTCTTATTCTTTTCTCTCTCCTCTCCTCTCTTCTCTCTTATCTGTCCTTTCTCCTCTTTTATCTCTTCTCATTTCTCTCCGCTCTCTCCTCTCTCTTCCTTCTCCTCTTTTCTAACTCATTATACTACCCTCTCAACATTTCCCTCATCTCTCCTCTCTCCTTTCTCCTCTCTTCTCTCCACTCTCTCCTGTCATCTCTTTCCTCACCTCTCTTCTCTCTCATCTTTGCCCTCTTATCTCTTCTTTCTCTTCTTTTATCTTTTTTATCTTATTTCTTCTCATTTCTCTGCTCTCTCTCTCTTTCCCTCATCTCTCTGCTCTCTCCTGTCTTATCTCTATTCTCCTCTTTTATCTCTCCCCTCTTTCCTCTCCTTTCTTCTCTTTCATCTTTGCCATCTTATCTCTTCTTTCTCTTCTTTTACCTTTTCTCTCTTATTTCTTCTCATCATTTCTCTGCTCTCTCTCCCCTCTCTCTCTCTCTCTCTCTCTCTCTCTCTCTCTCTCTCTCTCTCTCTCTCTCTCTCCCTCATCTCTCTGCTCTCTCCTGTCTCATCTCTTCTCCTCTCTTATCTCTCCCCTCTTTCCTTTCTCTCATCCTTTCCCCTGTCTTCTCGATTCTCTCCCTCCCTTCCTCTCTCCTCACTTACTTCTCTCCCTCCCTTTGTCTCACCTCTCATCTCTCATCTCTTATTTCTTATCTCTCCTCTCTTCTCTCTTATCTCCCCTCCTTCATCTGTTATCTTTACTCTCTTATACTCGCATGCTCTCTTACCTCTCTCCTTTGTACTTTTCTATTTCCCCTCTTTTGACTCCTCTCTTACCTCTTTCCTTTCTCATTTCTCATTTCTTCTCTTCTCTTCTCTCCTTTCTCCTTCTCCCCTCTCTTGTCTTCTCTCTTTTTATCCACTCTCCTCGCATATATCATCTGTTCACTTTCATCTTTGCTCTCTCACCCCCTCTCTTTACTGTCATCTCTACTCTCTTCTTTCCTGCCCTGTGTACTCTTCTCTTTCCCCTCTTCTAACTCCTCTCTTTCCTTACTCCTCTCTTCTCTTCCCTCTTCTTTATTCCATCTCTCCTTTCTCCTTTCTTCTTTCTCAACTCTCTCTCTCTCTCTCTCTCTTTCTCTTTTTCTCTCTCTCTCTCTCTCTCTCTCTCTCTCTCTCTCTCTCTCTCTCTCTCTCTCTCTCTCTCTCTCTCTCTCTCTCTCTAAGGATTACAAATTTGCAGCCTATAATCAATTGCTTGACACTAATGCCTATCAATAGCTGGACCAGTCACTGCAACCTGAGACTGCGAAATTCATTAGGGGGATCTTCCTTGATTTATGTAACAAAAAGTTCATATTTAAAAAAGTTTTCTTTTCTTTGTCCCAGAGAGAACTTCCATTCTTGGCATTTTTTACCTGCTCCCAAAAATTTACAAGGACCCGGCCACCTGGCTGATTCCTTTTTGGGTCTTAGCAGGCAGACCTATTATTAGTAGATGCATTTCTGAAGCAATTGGGACAGAGAAATACATAGACTTCTTTTTTAAACCGATTGCCCAAGCGCAACCAACTTTTTTTAAGGACTCCTATGAGTTCAAGGCATACCTTATGGATAAAAACTGCATGGAAAGTTTGACTCTGGCAACCTGTGATGTCTCCCTTCTATAAATACTTCATTCCATAGCTTGTGATATATATAATTTGCATTGATTGTACATTGGGTAGAACCATAGATCAAGGTAAGTTAAACCAATGATAGCCTATTTCAATTAGTAAACCAACTTAAATAATGCAACACATCAAATAGAAGATATGACAGCTATCTCGTCAGTGTGCCATGCGGATAAGCAGAAAATTATTCCCATGGTACCATTGGAATAAGACAGAAATTATTCCTACGGTACCATAGGGATAAGCACTGCCATATTTAATTATGAAAAATTAGCTTTACTAGCTATATAGCTATACTATAATTTTTTTTTTCAAAAAGTTGTTTTGTCTGCCAGTAGACAAAAATATGGCATTTGAACGAAATGACTGCGCAGTCATTTGTAGGCTATAAGCCAAAAAATGGCATAAATTTGTATACTAAAATTAGTACACCAACTTGAAAGGGGTCATTTAGATGCCAGAATTTTTTTATGTATATATAACCTTCTAGAGTCTAGAATTCATAAGGATCCTATGACAATATCCTAATTTAAATTTATTAAATACAATTTACCTTTGACATCACAATAACTTATAAGTGTAAATTTGACATTAATAACTAGTTGACCTATACTTCATGAAGACTCCTGACTAGCACTCACTCAAGCATGATTCATTAAAATTAAATAGCCAATGGAAAGAACTAGTTCTTCTCTGTACAAAACAATATAGATTGGTAAATAAACTTACTCGTTTTATTTGCTCAGCAACTTGCTTATCTTCCTTATCATCAATATGACTATGAGCGACATTTTCTGGTTCGTGCTGATTGGTACTTTGTTGTGACATTGTACTGACATAGTAAACAAAAAAGAAGGCAACAATGAATGACACTCCGATCAGAAGCTTTAGCCGCGCTGAATGTCTTCTTCTTGAAAACATCCTATTGGGTTTTAATTTGCCGATTTTAACCTTTCAATAATGAAGAGACAAGATTTAGGCCTTTAACAATTGGTCTCTTAATTCCAAGACTCAAAGGAGATGTAAAATGGATGATTAAAATATTAAAGTGTAACTGTAAGTACAATGTAAAAATAGTCCTACGCCTATCACTATCACTTGAATAATAATCAGGGCAAGCAATTAGAGGGTAACTAACTGAGGGGTTTATAGAAAGAAAACAGAATATTGACACAAAAGATGACCTGGGTCACTATACTGAGTCACTCGACATTATTAGCGCGCATTTCTAGCATAGCATGTTAAGCTTGGCAACAGTGAAATTTGTAACTCCTGTCCTGTCAAAAAATCATTATACCGACGGTCTATAAAATTATAGATAGCTTTGTATATACGTCAAAAACACATATTAACATTTTTATCAAAAAACGTTAAGCACCATATCATTTAGGAATGTTTGTTATAACCCACACCCGTAATCTATGCCTAAGTTCTAACTAACTAACTAACTAACTAACTAACTAACTAACTAACTAACTAACTAACTAACTAACTAACTAACTAGCTAACTAACTAACTAACTAACTAACTAACTAACTAACTAACTAACTAACTAACTAACTAACTAACTAACTAACTAACTAACTAACTAACTAACTAACTAACTAACTAACTAACTAACTAACTAACTAACTAACTAACTAACTAACTAACTAACTAACTAACTAACTAACTAACTAACTAACTAACTAACTAACTAACTAACTAACTAACTAACTAACTAACTAACTAACTAGCTAACTAACTATACTAACTAACTAAGCTGAGCGCTTCACTTGATATTCTTAGAAATGATCTGGAGGCCGGCGCTGTTGTATCATCAGCAGTGCATTTTATGCTTTATTGAGAACTATATCGAACCATCGACAAATTCGTTAAAAAATTGCGCTGGGAAAATCCGATTTGTCGAGAGCATCATATAACTGCTGGCGCACAGACCACCAGTGGCTGACATCCGCAGAATTTCGTTATACACGTATATACACGCAAATTTCTTCATTTGTATTATAATCACATGCAGATACAATAGACTATAATAATTGGGGCTTTGAATAAAGGTAGATCCTGCAGTTAATTTTGCTTAGGACGACTATATATATATAGTATAGCAGGACGCAAAACTCAAGAACCGTGTAATTTTTAGGAGGCCAATTTCCTGGAAAAATACACTGCGGAGATAAGAAATAATCATTTTTGCATCACATGATTCTTAGTGATTACTTTGATCTGGGAAAGTGACGATTGCCGTTTCATTTACTTAGAACACACAGCATGGTATTTTATATACGAGTGTAGTGAAAGTTTCATTTTCATATTGTTTTGTTTATTTGTTCATTGTCCATAAATATCGTTTAATATGAGATGAAAAAATGATTATTTCCTATCTCCGAAGTGTATTTTCCGGAACTGGCCTCCTAAAAAATTACACGAGGTCATGGCGTTTTTCGTCTTGTTATTCTGCAGTGGGCCTTGGATCACGTTTCCAAGTGCAGCCAATTCACGCAGGTCTGCATATGAAACTGCCTGATGCAAGAGTGAGTTGGCCAACGACTGCGGCAATCTCTCAGCTGTCAGCTGCGGGATTTTAAATTCTGCAGCCAATTTAGTCCCGAATTATTAGGGATAATTGTTTCCACTCACAGCACCTGCCTCAGCACCAGATGGCATTAATCGTGCTGAAATTGGGCGCAACTTTTTTTCTGTTGGACCGGCAAATAAAAAACTAAGCCGGCTGTTTACAGTCCTACATTTTTCGAACGAGCAATCATGCAATTGCATGGCCCCAGGAGTTACCGGCGAGTTACCTGTAATTTCCTGCGTGAATAAATGGCCAAGCTTTCGTCTCTGAGTGGAGGATTCGAAATGAGTTACGAACAGATGAGAACGAAAAATTACATTTAGTGACTTAGCAATGAGCTTGGGAAAGAGGTGTAGCTTATTTTATTGAGCACCAGAGGCGCCAGCACCAGAGGCGCCAGCACCAGAGGCGCCAGCACCAGAGGCGCCAGCACCAGAGGCGCCAGCACCAGAGGCGCCAGCACCAGAGGCGCCAGCACCAGAGGCGCCAGCACCAGAGGCGCCAGCACCAGAGGCGCCAGCACCAGAGGCGCCAGCACCAGAGGCGCCAGCACCAGAGGCGCCAGCACCAGAGGCGCCAGCACCAGAGGCGCCAGCACCAGAGGCGCCAGCACCAGAGGCGCCAGCACCAGAGGCGCCAGCACCAGAGGCGCCAGCACCAGAGGCGCCAGCACCAGAGGCGCCAGCACCAGAGGCGCCAGCACCAGAGGCGCCAGCACCAGAGGCGCCAGCACCAGAGGCGCCAGCACCAGAGGCGCCAGCACCAGAGGCGCCAGCACCAGAGGCGCCAGCACCAGAGGCGCCAGCACCAGAGGCGCCAGCACCAGAGGCGCCAGCGATAGCCCCAGCAGAGCGGCCGTGTCCCACATCCCGGACAACCTTTAATTTATGGTAGAAATACAATTTCCTAACCATCCTTCTACCCTTTGTGGCGATGCGTGGAGAGTAATAGCTGGACATCAAAGCCAGCCTATGCCTACAAGCGCCTGCTATAGCTGGAGCCATTCATGCGAGCCAAGATCATGGAGCAGTGTAGAGTTGCCGGTCAAGCGACTTTCGCGGAAACTGGACCGCCGAACACGGGATAGTTAGCTAATTAATATAATGCTAGCACCCAGTGGGAGTTACCATGCTTCATCTCATTTAGAAAGTTACTAATGCGATCGCACGTTCGACTGAATGACAATATCGGTAATGATAGGCAGATCACAGTTTGGCCAAGGTGTGCTCGTGCTCTACTAGCTGAGCCTCGTGCACACTACTTCAAAAAGAGAAACAACGCATCAAATTACTTCACCATTCGATGAAATCAGCTGCGCTGTATCAGTGGGAGGCTGCAGGAAGATGTTTTACAGTAGAAGTTTAGTTTTTTAGTTAGTTAGTTAGTTAGTTAGTTAGTTAGTTAGTTAGTTAGTTAGTTAGTTAGTTAGTTAGTTAGTTAGTTAGTTAGTTAGTTAGTTAGTTAGTTAGTTAGTTAGTTAGTTAGTTAGTTAGTTAGTTAGTTAGTTAGTTAGTTAGTTAGTTAGTCAGCGCACAATCACACAGGGTGTACAGCGGCCCTGACTTTCCCTAGTGTGCACCACAGAATATATACGGCAGAGAAGAATCCGGACCTTCACCTGAAGGAATCGTTAAACATCTTGACATTCTCGAATGTTGCCGACTGGGAACTTGCCATGCAGACTTTTTGTTCCATCAGTCTCGAACGAGCTGCCGCAAATGGGATTTCTGAAAAGACATTATCTCGGCACTCGTCCCTGTTTTCGACACGGGGCCGGGGGATTAAGGAGCTTAAGGGGTGGGCGGGCTACGCCACGTTGAAGCTCGACGGCTCAAAGATGAAAGCGACTCAAAGGAAGGCGGACATGGCAAAGGAGAGGAGAAGATCAAAGACGTCTCTGCTGAACCCCCCCTCCGAGCGCAGCCCGCTGGCCAAAGGCTCCGCTGTTTTCCTTTGATGCCTGCCTGCATAGTTAATTATGGTCGCGAGCCGCCTTTGTGCCTCACTGGCAGCAGCGGCACACAGAGGGGCTTCCTTTGCCGGCTGGGGTCCCCGGCGTCTGTGCCAGGCACGGCATCGACTGCATGACGAATTGGAAAAGCAACATCGAAGGTGAATCGGGGTGGAGCCGTCTCCTGACCGAACCAGCCGAACCCAGTTCTGTCGTCTCTACTCTTCATCGAGTTCCAGTTGAAGAGCAGAAGCAGCTGAAGCTGAACAATTCTTTCTCTTAGTCGAAAATTTGAAAGTTCAACAAACAAGCTGGACGAAAACCCTGATACAATATCGCCATGAAGGCGGCATTATTTTGCAAGAATTTTAGGCTGCAAAATGGAAATATTCTCGGCGCGCCTGCAGCAGCCAATGGGAAGCGGGTTCCCCACTCGCCCCCACCCCGACGTCCGCCCGTAAGGTTGCTGTTGCCAATGGCGAATTACAGACTGACTGAAGGGAGACCCCTGAGCAGCAGGTCTCTTCCGCCGGTGCGGAGCGGGGTGGGCGGCCCGCAGGGACTCCGGCTTTGATGCTAAAAAAGATAATTTCAACCCTCCCTCCTTCCTCAAAACGGCCGAATCCCCGAAATCCCCTTTCATTCCGAGGCGAATGCAACCCTGCACCGTCTCTGTGCGCGACTTTTATCTTTTTGAATCGTTTGAAGGGACAAAGGCGCGTTTCATTTTCTAGCCCTGGCCTTCTGTAACCAAAGTCAATAGGACGTAGCATACAGGATAAAATAAAAGGATCGCCCTCCCTCTCAGCGCCGTCCAACCCTCCGCCAGATCAAACGGCGGTAATCAAATTTCACAAAAGCGGGAATTAGAAGCAGAAAGAATCAGAAGAAAAAGAAGACGCTCTAGAGACAGAAGAGCACACAGGAGAGACGGAAAGTTGACAAAAGAAGCAGACGACAGAGAGAAAGACAGAGGGGCAAAAGGGCAAAAGCGAGTGAATAAAAGCAAAAAGCGGCGCAAAGCAAGGCAATGTCCGGCTACGAGCATCAAGTGCAGGACTCGCACGGTGAGAGCGATGCGGCAGCCTCTGTGTATTCAGTCTGGTCCCTCTTTGAAAGCGCTGCTCCTTTGTCCCCCCCTCCCCACGAACGTCAAACCCCCCCCCCCTATTTATGCATGTCTATAGGCCTTGACTCCCTTCAGGCTCTGCATTTTTTGCTGATAAATAGCAGACAAATTTCACCAGAGGCTCCTCTGCAGTCCGCAAATCCCACGCGCTTGCAGGCTACGGCCGGCCCGTCTACAACAGCCTGCAGCACTGCAGCTCAGCGTCCGCGGCAGCCGCTGCGGAGTCTCTGCTGGCTCCGCAACCGCCGCCGCCGCCACCTTCATCGCTGCCGCCGAGTGCCGCAGCAGCTGCCGCATTCTACGGCAGCAGCCCGGTGGACTTTGGCAGCTGCTGGGCCGCCGGTGGCAACGGCGGCGGCAGCGGCGGCGGCATGGTGGACCACTCGGCTGCGGCGGCGGCGGCAGCTGCGGCCGCTGCTGCTGCGTACTCGGCCAGCAGCAGCGTTGGCAGCGGCAGCAGATTCGGGATGGTCAGCGGTGGCAGCAATGGCGCAGTCGGATACGGAAGCTTTCATCACCATGCGATGTACACAACGCCGCCGCCGCCGCAGCAGCAGCAGCAGCCGCGAGCTATGCAGCATCATCAATACCACACCGGCCTTCCTGTCCAGCATCAGCTGGGCGGCAGCTGCGACGCCTACGAAGCCGCCATAGGCGGTGCAGCCTCTTCGTCTGCAATGGGCAGCAGAGGCGGTCAATCCGGAGGCCTCGCCGGCGTCAGCAAGATGCCAAGCGGCAGCGGCGGTGCCAGCGGCAACAGCGGCGGCATCAAGAAGGTGCCGCACGTCAAGAAGCCACTGAACGCATTCATGCTGTTCATGAAGGAGATGCGAGCCAAGGTGGTGGCTGAGTGCACTCTCAAGGAGTCGGCGGCTATCAACCAGATTCTGGGACGGAAGGTGAGGGCTGTGCCAGCAATTGCAGCAGACTGAATGACATGCATTGCGCAAAATTAATAGCAGTTGAGCAAGACGGGGGTCTGAATACGCTCATACTTACTAAAGAGGTGTCTAAACACTCACTAAACAGGTGTCTAAACACTCACTAAACAGGTGTCTAAACACTTACTAAACAGGTGTCTAAACACTCACTAAACAGGTGTCTAAACACTCACTAAACAGGTGTCTAAACACTCACTAAACAGGTGTATAAACACTCACTAAACAGGTGTCTAAACACTCACTAAACAGGTGTCTAAACACTCACTAAACAGGTGACTAAACAATCACTATGCAGTTGCCTGAATAAATGCCAAAAGACAGGCATATACTCTAATTCCTCCCCAACAACCCGCAGTGGCACGCTCTGTCCAGAGACGAGCAGGCCAGATACTACGAGCTGGCCCGCAAAGAGAAGGAGCTTCACATGCGGATGCACCCCGGCTGGAGCGCCAGAGACAACTACGCGGCCCAGTTGGCTGCCAAGAAGAAGGCGACAAAAAAGAGGCGGCCGACTTCGGGGGAGCTGCTTTTGCAGCAGCAACAGCAACAGCGACAGCAGCAGCAGCAGCAGCAGCAGCAGCAGCAGCAGCAGCAGCAGCAACAGCAGCATCGGCTCCAGCATGACTCAGAGACGGTGCGGAAGGCAATGATCGGTAATTCCATTGACACCGCAGCCGCTGTGGCCAGCTTTGCTGACATGGCCGGGTACGCCAGCTACCTGAGTGGTCACGTGAAAACCGAATACCGAATGAGCGGGTGAGCGAACCAAACTACAGTAGGCAGATTGCAGATTCTCTACCAAACTACAGTAGGCGGATTGCAGATTCTCTACCAAACTACAGTAGGCGGATTGCAGATTCTCTACCAAACTACAGTAGGCGGATTGCAGATTCTCTACCAAACTACAGTAGGCGGATTGCAGATTCTCTACCAAACTACAGTAGGCGGATTGCAGATTCTCTACCAAACTACAGTAGGCGGATGGCAGATTCTCTACCAAACTACAGTAGGCGGATGGCAGATTCTCTACCAAACTACAGTAGGCGGATTGCAGATTCTCTACCAAACTACAGTAGGCAGATTGCAGATTCTCTACCAAACTACAGTAGACATTAGTCATTGGTTATAGCCGTCAGACTCACGACTTGAAGGTCGGGGTTCGATTCTATCCCACTGGAATAATTTGTGTCCTTGAGCAACGCGCTAAACTCTGCATTGCTTCAGTTCACCCAGCTGTAAAATGGGTGCCAGCATTAGCTGGGGTAATTGAGGGTGTGTGGCGACCCCCCAGTCCATGGACTGAACAGCCGTACTCTGCCTTCAGATGCGCCGCGCAATAGCTGCGGCTGAGCTGTCGCTGCACATCTGGCCCAATTGGGGCAGGTGCAATCAGTTATTAATTATTGTTATTACAGTAGACAGATTTCAGCTTCTCCAACAAACTACATTTATGGCTTCTCTAACATTCAGAATGAATGCTTCAGTCAACTCGCCTTTTTACAGGAGTGACGACGTGTCAGGTCGCTCATCTCAATTCGAAACGTATTCGGGACTCACGCAGCCGCAACAACAGCAGCAGCAGCAGCAGCAGCAGCAACAAGAGGAAGCTGCAACCTTCACCGAGCTGGCTTAAGAGCTCACTGAACACATTCGAACTGAGAGACATTCACTGCAATGATTTATGACCCATACCCGAAGAACAAATGCCTATGTGTATAATAGCTACAGAGCTTTGGCCCTGTCACAAAATACCACCAACCCGTGTGCTGTGCTGTTGTCTCTTTCTGATTTTGTCGATCAGCACAAAATCCTGACGCTGTTGTCAGTCAAGAAGAGAATTTCAAAACAGATTTTTAATGGAATTCTTCATTTGACTGACTTTATGGCCGAGTGCAGTTCTGCAAGAGTGGCTGCTGCTGCAGTGAATGGGGATTCCCCACTTGATTGGCTTTGTTGTCTATGGCCGAGTGCAGTTCTGCAACAGTGGCTGCTGCTGCAGTGAATGGGGATTCCCCACTTGATTGGCTTTATTGTCTATGGCCGAGTGCAGTTCTGCAACAGTGGCTGCTGCTGCAGTGAATGGGGATTCCCCACTTGATTGGCTTTATTGTCTATGGCCGAGTGCAGTTCTGCAACAGTGGCTGCTGCTGCAGTGAATGGGGATTCCCCACTTGATTGGCTTTATTGTCTATGGCCGAGTGCAGTTCTGCAACAGTGGCTGCTGCTGCAGTGAATGGGGATTCCCCACTTGATTGGCTTTATTGTCTATGGCCGAGTGCAGTTCTGCAACAGTGGCTGCTGCTGCAGTGAATGGGGATTCCCCACTTGATTGGCTTTATTGTCTATGGCCGAGTGCAGTTCTGCAACAGTGGCTGCTGCTGCAGTGAATGGGGATTCCCCACTTGATTGGCTTTAATTATCAACCTGGCCGACAGAAACAACAATACTACTATTCCTAGTAATATTCTCGACACGAAATTTCCCTATATAGTTTGCACAAAGCTCGCACAAAAGCATGGATGTTGTTACTCGCTGTTAATCTTTATGTATTAATGATAACAATAAAAACAATGATAATCTCTAATACTCTCCCACAATACTACTTCCACGAAGTAGTTTATCGAAAAAATGAGTAAATATAACTGACAAATAAAAAAACTTCAGGAATGATTTTTCTAGCAATTTATGCTAGATAAAGTTACTCTCAGAATGTTCCTGCATAGCACAAAAAGATCACACTGAGGGATATTGTGGAGAGGACAACAGCTGAGGGATATTGGGGATGAGGCAGCAGCTCACACTGAGGGATATTGGGGATGAGGCAGCAGCTCACACTGAGGGATATTGAGGATGAGGCAGCAGCTCACACTGAGGGATACTGGGGATGAGGCAGCAGCTCACACTGAGGGATATTGGGGATGAGGCAGCAGCTCACACTGAGGGATATTGGGGATGAGGCAGCAGCTCACACTGAGGGATACTGGGGTGAGGCAGCAGCTCACACTGAGGGATATTGGGGATGAGGCAGTAGCTCACACTGAGGGATATTGGGGATGAGGCAGCAGCTCACACTGAGGGATATTGGGGATGAGGCAGCAGCTCACACTGAGGGATATTGGGGATGAGGCAGCAGCTCACACTGAGGGATATTGGGGATGAGGCAGCAGCTCACACTGAGGGATATTGGGGATGAGGCAGCAGCTCACACTGAGGGATATTGGGGATGAGGCAGCAGCTCACACTGAGGGATACTGGGGGTGAGGCAGCAGCTCACACTGAGGGATACTGGGGTGAGGCAGCAGCTCACACTGAGGGATATTGGGGATGAGGCAGTAGCTCACACTGAGGGATATTGGGGATGAGGCAGCAGCTCACACTGAGGGATATTGGGGATGAGGCAGCAGCTCACACTGAGGGATATTGGGGATGAGGCAGCAGCTCACACTGAGGGATACTGGGGATGAGGCAGCAGCTCACACTGAGGGATATTGGGAATGAGGCAGCAGCTCACACTGAGGGATATTGGGGATGAGGCAGCAGCTCACACTGAGGGATATTGGGGATGAGGCAGCAGCTCACACTGAGGGATACTGGGGATGAGGCAGCAGCTCACACTGAGGGATATTGGGGATGAGGCAGCAGCTCACATTGAGGGATATTGGGGATGAGGCAGCAGCTCACACTGAGGGATACTGGGGATGAGGCAGCAGCTCACACTGAGGGATACTGGGGATGAGGCAGCAGCTCACACTGAGGGATACTGGGGATGAGGCAGCAGCTCACACTGAGGGATACTGGGGATGAGGCAGCAGCTCACACTGAGGGATATTGGGGATGAGGCAGCAGCTCACACTGAGGGATACTGGGGATGAGGCAGCAGCTCACACTGAGGGATATTGGGGATGAGGCAGCAGCTCACACTGAGGGATATTGGGGATGAGGCAGCAGCTCACACTGAGGGATACTGGGGATGAGGCAGCAGCTCACACTGAGGGATACTGGGGATGAGGCAGCAGCTCACACTGAGGGATATTGGGGATGAGGCAGCAGCTCACACTGAGGGATATTGGGGATGAGGCAGCAGCTCACACTGAGGGATATTGGGGATGAGGCAGCAGCTCACACTGAGGGATATTGGGGATGAGGCAGCAGCTCACACTGAGGGATATTGGGGATGAGGCAGCAGCTCACACTGAGGGATACTGGGGATGAGGCAGCAGCTCACACTGAGGGATACTGGGGATGAGGCAGCAGCTCACACTGAGGGATATTGGGGATGAAACAGAAACAGAAATTTGCAATCAAGCAGAAAAGAACCAAGATGCTAAACAACAGAGTTTACTATCAACGAATACTTTTGTCGGCAGCAAAATGCAATTATCTTGTCCGAGAGAAACAGATGTTTTTTGAGGACTCATTTACCGCCAATGATTGTGGCTCAAATTTATTTGACACAGACAGCCTGCTAAATGTGTGCGCTCGAAACATCAATCAGTCTGAGTCGTACTCAACTGTCACCTTTGCTCGCTTCCTCGGCGGCGCGATGGCAGCCGCTCCTCTACTGCTGAGGGTCAGTTTCTGGCGCACCGGCGGCTCCTCTTCCTCGCCCTCCTCCTGCTGCTCCTGGATGTCTTCGATCTCCTCTTCAGATTCGTCAAAATCTTCCACGTATTCGGTTTCGCTTTCGGACTCGTCCTCTTCTTCTTCTTCAGACTCCTCGTCGTCCTCCTCGTCTTCAACTTCAACGGCCTGCAACGCTTTCTCGTAGGCGGCCCGGTCTACGTTGACGAACTCCTCGGGGTTGGCGGCCCGCAGCCTATCCAGCATCTCCTTCTCGATGGCGGTCTCCAGGCCGGCCCGAACCAGAGCCTTATCCTCTCGTCGACGTTCGCGACGTTCAACTTTGCGCGACAGCGGCACGAGCTTCGTCTCGGAGGTGAGCACCAGCCTGCGGCTGCGCTTCTGCACCTCAAGTAGGCGGTCGAATCTAAAAAAGGGGACGGGACAAGGATCGCGAGGTAGCGGGCTTTTTGCAAAGTTGTTTACAATGCAGTGCACCCACAGACAGTGCACCCACAGACAGTGCAGCACCTACAGACAGTGCACCCACAGACAGTGCTGCACCTACAGGCAGGGCACGACAGACAGTGCACCCACAGACAGGGCAATACAGACAGGGCTACCACAGACAGTTCACCCACAGACAGTGCACCCACAGACAGGGCACCCACAAACAGTGCACCACAGACAGGGCACCCACAGACAATGCACATACAGACAGTGCAGCACCTACAGACAGTGCAGCACCTACACACAGGGCACCAACAGACAGTGCAGCACCTACAGACAGTGCACCCACAGACAGTGAAGCACCCACAGACAGGGCACCCACAGACAGTGCAGCACCCACAGACAGTGCACCCACAGACAGGGAAATACAGACAATGCACCACAGACAGTGGACCAGACAGGGCACCACAGACGGCACCAGACAGTGCACCCACAGACAGTGCACCCATAGACAGTGTACGCACAGACAGTGCACCCACAGACAGTGCACCCATAGACAGTGTACGCAGACAGTGCAACCACAGACAGTGCACCCACAGACAGTGCACCCACAGACAGGGCACCCACATACAGTGCACCCATAGACAGTGTACGCAGACAGTGCAACCACAGACAGTGCACCCACAGACAGTGCACCCACAGACAGGGCACCCACATACAGTGCACCCATAGACAGTGTACGCAGACAGTGCACCCACAGACAGTGCACCCACAGACAGTGCACCCACAGACAGGGCACCCACATACAGTGCACCGCAGACAGTGCACCGCAGACAGGGCAATACAGACAGGGCACCCACCTGGCAATAACCCTCCGTCGAATCCAATTGTTCCAATAGATAAGCTTCTCTTTAATCTGGCCAATGGCCCGCTCGTAGTTTCGATGCAGTTTAACTCGCTCCCACATCTTGGCCGGCAGGTGGGCCCGCTCGGCCACCTTCATGTAGAGATAGATGACGCCGTCCTCCTCTCGGACGGTGGCATACTGGGAGTTGGCCAGCGGGCAAGAGTGCCGATTGCACAAGCCGGTCAAGTTGTACTCATTTCGACAAAACTTTGACGTTTTAGTCTTGGTCATAAAACTGCAGAAGCTGTTGTTTATAATCTGCCATATTAAATCGTCGCTGTTCATGGCCGCTGCATAAGTGACAAGAGACCAGGTTTCATCAGTCCGCTAATCTAGTAAGTCTTGGCTAGCGGCACAAATATCAAGAGACAGGTCTTTGATTAGACAGCCATTGCCCACTTATGTTAGCCTGTCACTCTTCATAGCTAGGCGAAGGCCCATCCTTGCCTCCTCAAGAGCAGGCCATTGAGTATGGCAGTACTGAATGCTATTCTATGACAGGTGTAGGTGTAGTGCAAATCATCCATACAGCTATAAAAGCTATGCGGCCATCAACCCACTAATTGGTTGGCAGTTTTATGGGCAACTCTTGCAAGAATTTGCTGATAAATGTGAATATACTGGTTCTAATCCAAGTATTGAATAAATTGATTTGCAATATGCATTGAATTAACTTGCAACATTAAAAAAATATTCTTTATCTTTAATTAAAGGAACTTTTTATGCTCTTACAAAAAGTCAACATTTGCACTTGAATTATGAATGCAGCTGAATCAATAAATACAATGAGAATGATGCCTAGAAGCATGCCTTTTTTCTTTCTCTGGCTAGTCATAGAGAAGTTGAGTTTAAAGAAGATAAACTGGTTATGACAAGCAATAGCTCCAATGCAATATGTGGAACAATGAGCAAGATACTCATTGTTCCACATAGATTTCTATGCTTTACAATTAGCTTTAGGACCATAAGACTTATTGCAATAATTAAAATTAACAAAAACTAGAATAGTAAAGAACATTTAATAGTTAAGAACAAAATTGCATTGATGAGTATTATATTTATTAACAATGCTGTTTGATTAAAAAAAGAGTTTTTTTGCAAAAATGTGCAATATGACATCCATTATACTAAAAAAATAAAAAACTAATATTAACAATATGAAAAATATTTACTATTCTAAATAGTAAATAAATAAAACATATTATTTTTTATAAAACATTTATAACAATAAACAATAAACAATAACAATAAATTTATAAATATTTATTAGTTTATAAAACATATAAATAAATAAAACTAAATAGTAAAAAAATAAATAGTTTTAAAGCATAGAATTAGTGCTTACTTAGGCTTAGGTAAGTCCCTTCAAAGAAGTTTTTTTACTCAAAATAGTTCATAGATTAAATTCTTGGAGTCAAAATAATTTAACAAATGAAACTTGACAATTGCTAGATTAAAGTGTGTGGCTAAAGTAAATAACTTCTTGATACCAAAATGAACTATTGCCAATGCCAAAAAGACTGACAACAATGATATAAGTAAACCTATATAAATAGTGTGCAGTGATCTTGTCTGTCACCATTTTGTCTAGTGCCAGATGAAACAACTTTTTCTAGTATGAATAGGATGTGAGGCAAGCCACATTAGTTTATGGCAGATGGACTTGAGTGAAGTAAAATAAAAATATATAATTTATAAGTTTCAATAGAAGTTATAAAAATCTGTGCACAAGTTTGTACAACACCTTTTAGAATAGTGATTTTGTCTACTATGCTTTAGAATATGCTCAATTATATGTGTAGTCCTATATATAAATGTATATTCAATATGCACTTTATTGTGTATATATAAAAATGACACATGCATAATAAACATACCCACTAAACTAATTATTGCAATCTACAATTACAGTTTAGAATGGGGAAAAGTCAAATTAATAACTGGACTCATGCTGTTTATGGCCACCCACTTTTGAAAAGGCTTTAGACTATATTCCAAGAGTTGGTTGACTAGATTGTGTTGAATTTGGTATGTTTTATATATTGTCAATTAGAAGTGGCAATCCAAAGTTTTCTAATTTGGTTTTGTCAATAAAGTAAGTGAATTAATTGCATGTTTACATGTTGTTAGCATAAGGCAACAAGCTTTGCAGTGAAACAAATTTAACAAGTGGCAACATCTAAAGTAGTGCTCTTTTTCTAAAATGTAATACTCATTTACAATATAGTATACTTTTATAATGCCATGGTTGTAGCCTGCCAGTTCATAGAAAATACTATATTTGAATTATTGCTAAAAATTCTATTTTAATTTGTGATATAAAATAATATTTTCCAAATTTTGTTAAAAATGTTTTTCCAAAAATAGTATAAATAGAATGCAAATTGGAGAGGAGCAGACAACTTATGTATATATTTGTTTTTAAACTAGAAACTGTAAGCTTAAATCTTCCAACATTTGAAAAGTTAACCAAATTTGCACTGCATTCCTTAAAAAGGCTTAAATCACTTCTAGACTAGGCCTATAAGAAAATCCCAACACTGGGAGAATTGAAAACTGCTAAAAGCAAGAATTATCTTAGTATTCTGAAATAATCATCTTAAAATAGTACAAATGCCTAGATGCTGTGACCCTCTGATCCTGGGAAATCCTGGATGAAAGAATTTCCCTTTATAATAATAAATAAAATCTAGGAATAAAAAAGGGTTCAGTGCCAAAAAACTGCTTAGGCTGCTATATATACTACAAATAGATAAATAAATATGCTACTAATAAGAACATTCATATTGTGGTAGGTGGGGCTATAACATTTTTCTCTCCTAGGTTTGGTTGGTATGCCCCAACTGGTGTTTCAACTTCTATGCATGAATATTTAACCCTGCGAAAAGATGCATAATTTGCATGTTCTTTGGACTTTGGTTTTCTTTGCTTGGACTTTTGCTTTAGTGTTTTATTAAAACTTCCCACTTTTCTGTTGTAATAACCTTGCTAATTGGCCTACTTTTCTACTTTGTCTTACCTTTGTTTCTTAGGGGCCTATCTGTGCAGTTCATTAGGCCCTAGTCTACGAAACCTAATAATACCAATTTAATTATTTATTCTACACCCTGGTACATTGGATTTTATCTCAATTGTTGGTAGCAGCTCTTTTATAATCAAGCATTAATAATTCTTGCACAATCTGTTGACCATAAAACTTATCCCATAAATTGCATAATAATAACCAATATTTATTGTCATTAATTATGCTAATAATTTAACAAAGTGGCAACAGAAATTGGTAGGCTTAAAACTTGAAGAAAAACTAGAGAAATTGTGTTATTAATGCTAATTGTTGATTAAGATGAATTTAGGACTAGCATTGGCAAGCAATAAACCTTTACAGCTTTATATGGTAGACTTAAACAGTTAAACTTAATAGTTGGGCTACATTGAAATGAAATATATCAAGTAATTAACACCAGACCAAATCAAGTAACTATTAAGGCCTAGGGCAAGTAAAATTATAACAGCCAAACAGTAGCACTAGATTCGTCTTTTGGTTAGTAAATGGTCGGTCAATTTTATGAAGGATAGGCCTATCTCATCTATATGACTATATTTAGGCCCTAATAGCTATAGGCTGATAAAAACTTGATTTTGCCTGTATAATAAAATATATAATTTACTAAAATTGCTAAAATATTTAAATGTCATGATGCAACGTTATTGGAGTACGAACCATAAAAAACATGATAACTACAAGCGAATAATTACAATTTCTGTTCTGACTTCTGATGCTTTCAAAAGAAGAGACAGAAGTTAATAATTTTTAAGTTTTCTTGGAAACAACATTTTAAACTTATTCGAAAATTCAATTTTTTTATACGTAATGATGAGCTTTTCAACTATGGGCCTTTTCATATTGCTTGCTCTGGTTCCAGAACCAGAACCAATTTGTGAAGTATAACTTTTTGTCTCCATAACTAGAGGGAGATACGTGCTATAAAGTTTTTATTATTGAATGACAATCGCCAAGAAGAAAGTGAAAAATTGTGCTAAGTTAGGTTGTTAAGGCAGTCAAATATACCTTTTTACGTTCTATTTGATAAAAACTGCAACCAATTTGGCCACGGCTCAGCCTGACCATAGACATAGAATTTTCCATAGACAGCCACCGCTAGCGGCAACCAATTTGGTAAAAACTGCGAGCTATTTTGCCAGCTTGAAGATAGCAGCTGCTCTGATGGCGAATCGTGGGCCGTACCAAAAGATAAGTCAGCTGGATCGAGAGCGAATCGTGAGAGCGTACAGGAGTGGCGACGACTGGGGAGAGCTTGGCAGAATGATGGGGATGAAGAAACCGACAGTGAGGAACATCGTGACCACGTATGAACGAACTGGTAGAGTTGGCACTCTGCCAAAAGGAGGAGTGAAGAGGATGGCGCTGACGGAGGCTATGGTGGACACCATTGTTCAATTCGAACGAGCACTTCATGGAATTCCTCTCTGAGATCGATGTTCTGATGGAAGAGGAGTTTGTGCTACTGTCCGATGGGGCTCGCGCTCACCTAGTTGTCCCTGGGATGTCTGAAGGTCATGCTCACCGATTCCTGCCTCCATACTCGCCGTTCATCAACCCGGCGGAGTACGCAGGCTCAGCGCTGAAGGCCAAGCTGAAAACGCAATTGCAATCACCTGCCATTCAGCGCGAGGTTGCAGATACTGGACTGGCTGCTGCAGCAGGTGCGACACTGCATCAGCACAGGATACGCATTCTGAAGAGAGAAGTGCAGCAAGCACTGAACTGCATCACGCCTCTCAAGTGCCTGCGCTGGATCAACCATTCCCAGACGTACTTCAATCGGTGCTTGAATGCTGAGGACATAATGTTCTGACTTCGTGCATGTATTGTTAACATTCTTTATCGTTATTGTTATGCTATTGAGCTGCTATCTTCAAGCTGGCAAAATAGCTCGCAGTTTTTACCAAATTGGTTGCCGCTAGCGGTGGCTGTCTATGGAAAATTGCTGCGGCTGCGTCAGGCTGAGCCGTGGCCAAATTGGTTGCAGTTTTTATCAAATAGAACGTAAAAAGGAATATTAACAGAGTTTAATAGTTATACTGCGCTTTTTCTTGGAATTCCGAACCGATTCTGGTTCTGGAATTGGTAATATGAAAAGGCCCTATGAAAAGCGATGGACTAATGGACTAATGGATCTAACATGCTAAAAATATCGTAACCCGAAACGCAAAAACAGAAAAAATCACATATTAGATACTGTTTTGGATTAATACCAATTTTAATTTTTTCCTTAATTTTCAGTTCTGGTAAGAAAACCATATCATAAAAGTAAAACATAACATAACATAACATAAAACTAAGTCTTATCCTCTTAGGGCTTCAATGCATTATCTTAATAAAACCGAAGGACGACTTATAATGAGACGAAAACCGTAAAGGCTAGAAACACTAACCCTACAAGCCTAACTTCGTATC
The DNA here is from genome assembly GCA_002269645.1 of Macrostomum lignano. Taxonomy (NCBI): domain Eukaryota; kingdom Metazoa; phylum Platyhelminthes; family Macrostomidae; genus Macrostomum; species Macrostomum lignano. Next base: position 40,006 of record NIVC01002655.1, on the reverse strand, counting down.
CTAGAAAATGTAAGTTTGAGGGCTGGCTTTATATGGCTATAGCTTGTGGAATAGAATATTCCCTCTCCTCTCCCGACAGTTGTACATGTAAGTGTAATGATACAATTGTACACATGAGTAAAATTTCGTCGATTAACAAGATTTTAACGTTAATTACGCTCGTATGGCGTACCATGCGCTAATCGCGACAAAAAAGTATGGATGATGCATGCCATCATGTACTTGTTGTATATTGTACGTACATGTACTTGATGGCTTTCGGCCCCTTTCGTGGAAGCCTTCGGGACTCAGGTCTCAGAAATAAATCAATTAGAGTCCTGCCCCCCACTCCTGTCAGATGGTCAAGCCATCAACCCATGGTAGCTTGATCTTGTGGCGAGCAGTCTTAGGTCCTATAGCTAAGAGAGGGACAGCGAGAGACAAGCAGGGAGAATTTTGAAATAGAGATCAGCTAATCCGCAGATTAACTAACCCGCTGCCACCAACACGTGCGTCCTGGCTCACCAAACCGGAACTTTCGAAATCGGGCTTCCGACTAGAGGGGGCTTAGCACTTACCTGCCAACTAGTGTCTTTTTTGCTGTCAATCTCGAAGTCATAGCCGATGCTAAGGGACTCTGCACTGCTGCGACTTGATCGCATTGGCCATGAAGGTACAGAGGGGACTTGTGCAGGGGATTCTTGCAGTGGCGAGACTATGGGGTAGCTACATGTACTATTACATTGCTAAATACGAGAAATTGTACTTTTGGCCTTCAACGCGCCAACTAGCCTCTCGTAGCGCTGATGATAGGCTAACTCGAACATCGGAGACCGCATTATTCATTACCCGAGCCGCCTGGCGAATCTAGAGTGCACAGAGTACATCTCTAGCGCCGATTTTGCACTATTGGCAGTTTCGCTAACTGATTTGATAGATTGATCGACTGAGAACCGCCTTGCCACCATGGTCCACTGTGACCGGCGCCTTACTAGCTTAGCTACTCAAATGTTATTGTTTCTTAACGACAGCAAAAAAGCGCATGATGTTTCCGACTTGTATTTGTGAATTGTTCCAGCTCACTGAAACAATGTGCAAAAAAAATTAACACCAGCTCTCACGATGTGGACGGGTATCGTCTTTATGGGTGCATCGTCTATACTTTCCTCGCTCTCGTGGTCGCATTCAGAAATTGTCAAAGATTTAAATAATCGAAGTTTTGCGAGATCACTTTCGCTACTTCAAAACATCAAATATTTTTGCGATGAAATCGCGAGATTCGAGCTTGTAGAGCGTCTGATTTCTCATTGTGAACAGGAAGATTTAGCATTTAGCATTTCTTATTTAAACGCACCTTTTACCAATTTATTTTTCAACAACAAGGTATACGCTTGGTTTTTAATTTAAACAAAACTTTTTGCAGTTTAAAATCACAATTACGCTGTTATTTTAAACTTTAGATAGCACACGAAAGGACCAATATATAGTTGAATTTTTTCTTAAAAGAAACTCGCTTCTCAACAATTGCTAAGGAAATTTTGAAGATAATAAACCATAAACCACAGGAGCAAGTCTAACTATTCAGTCTGCAGTAATCACTCCCTACATGCTCTGCTAATGTAACTTCAAACTGTCAAGTCTACGACACGACCCGCGTCTCGCTGGCCACCTTCTTGACCTCCTCTGGCGAGGCCTCCTTGTTGCTGAAGCTGCAGCGGATCTCCCGGCCGTGCCGGCTCATCACAGGCCGGAAGTTGTCCACCATTGGGCGCTTCTTGGCTTTGTCGAAAAAGGTCTTGGTGAACTTCAGCAGCTGAAGGAGGCGCATCGAGGGGTCAGGGGTTCGTTAGCTGTAGCTAATTGTACACTGGGTGTGTTGTACAATTGTACGCATCCTGATCTACAGCCTGATCTACAGCCTGATCTACAGCTTGATCTACAGCCTGATCTACAGCCCGATCTACAGCCTGATCTACTACAGCCTGAACTACAGCCTGAACTACAGCCTGATCTACAGCCCGATCTACAGCCTGATCTACAAGCCTGATCTATATATCCTGATCTATATAGCCTGGTCTACAGCTGATCTACAGCTGATCTATAGCTTGATCTACAGCCTGATCTACAGCCTGATTTATAGCCTGATCTATAGCCTGATCTATAGCCTGATCTACAGCCTGATCTACAGCTTGATCTACAGCTTGATCTACAGCCTGATCTACAGCCTGATCTACAGCCTGATCTACTACAGCCTGAACTACAGCCTGAACTACAGCCTGATCTACAGCCCGATCTACAGCCTGATCTACAGCCTGATCTACAGCCTGATCTACAGCCTGATCTACAGCCTGATTTATACCCTGATCTATAGCCTGATATGCACTATAAAGCCTGGTCTACAGCCTGATCTACAAGCCTGATCTACAGCTGATCTACAGCTGATCTATTAGCTTGATCTATAGCTTCATCTATAGCCTACAATAGGAAGAACTGTTTTGCGACTGCTCAACAAGGCTGAGAAACCTCATCACAAACGACCAAACCGCTCACCAGCTCCTTCCGGATCTTCATGGAGTCGGTGAAGAGATGCCACTGCGCCACCGGGTTGCAGCTTGGGGTAGTGAAGGCGCCGTCGTAGTTCACGAACCGGTGCAGGCTCTCCGGCAGCAGGTCACGGAGCTGCAGCTCGACCGTCTCCACGTCTGAGGAGTGCAGGTGGCTGCTCTGAGACGGGCTGCTCATGGAGTGCGTATGGATGCTCCACCGGGTCTTGGAGTGCTAAACAGGGTCTTGGAGTGCTCAACTGGGTAATGAAGTGCTCAACTGGGTATTGGAGTGCTCAACCGAATCTTGGAGTGCTCAACTGGGTCATGAAGTGCTCAACTGGATCATGAAGTGCTCAACTGGGTATTGGAGTGCTCAACCGAATCTTTGAGTGCTCAACTGGGTCATAGAGTGCTCAACTGGGTCTTGGAGTGCTCAACTGGGTCTTGGAGTGCTCAACTGGGTCTTGGAGTGCTCAACTGGGTAATGGAGTGCTCAACTGGGTCTTGAAGTGCTCAACTGAATTTTGGAGTGCTCAACTGGGTCATGAAGCGCTCAACTGGGTCTTGGAGTGCTCAACCGAATCTTGGAGTGCTCAAGTGGGTAATGGAGTGCTCAACTGGGTCTGGGAGTGCTCAACTAGGTCATAGTGCTCAACTGGTTCTTGGAGTGCTCAATTGGGTCTTGGAGTGCTCAACTGAGTCTTGAAGTGCTCAAGTGAGTAATGGAGTGCTCAACTGGGTCTGGGAGTGCTCAACTGGGTCTTGGAGTGCTCAACTGGGTCTTGGAGTGCTCAACTGGGTCATGAAGTGCTCAACTGGGTCTTGGAGTGCTCAACCAAATCTTGGAGTGCTCAAGTGGGTAATGGAGTGCTCAACTGGGTATTGGAGTGCTCAACTGAATCTTGGAGTGCTCAACTGGGTCTTGAAGTGCTCAACTGGGTCTTGGAGTGCTCAACTGGGTCTTGGAGTGCTCAACTGAATCTTGGAGAGCTCAACTGAATCTTGGAGTGCTCAACTGAATCTTGGAGTGCTCAACTGGGTAATGGAGTGCTCATTTGGGTCATGTATTGGTTTCTGATTAATCTAATGTATCGAAACATGATTTTTTCAAGTAGATGCAGGTAGTCAGGTATCTACGTGAACTACAAGTTAGAACGCAGGTTGCTCCTGCCCTCCTAACAAGCTTTTACGTAGGAGGAAAAGCAGATTTTCATAAAGTTGATACAGCTACCTGAGGAAGTCAATACATGTAGTGTGTTTTCTGGCTACCACATATATAAAAAAAGTATAATAGTCATTTTCTGGTAAACATACCCTTGGCTGACACAACAGCTCCGTGTCCCACGGGTTTGAAAAGTTCTGTCATGTTGGATAGCACCTGCGCGATCACGTGACCAGCCCAGCCGTCGTGGTCTTTAGGCTGAAATTGATTGAGGTTTGTGTCAGTCAGTGCGAGACTGCAGCGTGATGGAAGGGGCGAAGGGCCAGCCTGACTGAGGGGACGGAAATGCAGCTGACTGGGGGGGGGGTGCGGCTGACTGGGGGCGGAAACGCAGCTGACTGGGGGCGGAAATGCAGCTGACTGGGGGCGGAAACGCAGCTGACTGGGGGGCGGAAAACGCAGCTGACTGGGGGCGGAAACGCAGCTGACTGGGGGCGGAAACGCAACTGACTGGGGGCGGAAATGCAGTTGACTGGGGAGCGGAAATTCAGTTGACTGGGGAGCGGAAATGCAGTTGACTGGGGGCGGAAACGCAGCTGACTGGGGGCGGAAATGCAGCTGACTGGGGGCGGAAACGCAGCTGACTGGGGGCGGAAAACGCAGCTGACTGGGGGCGGAAACGCAGCTGACTGGGGGCGGAAACGCAGCTGACTGGGGGCGGAAACGCTGTCTCCCACACGCAGACTTCAAGTACTCACGTTCATCTGGTGGATGAAGCCGCCCAGCACAGTGATGGCGTCGGTGGTGTTGATGGCCTTCGACATGCTCAGCTCCTGCCTCTTGCACACGATGTGCACCTCCATGGGAGTCGGGAGCGCCTTGCCGGTGGCGTCAAAAAGCCGGTGCTCGCTGCCGATGCCCTTCTCAACGTTGGCGGCGCTGCCCCAGTGGAAGTGGAACTGGAAGCAGTTGTAGGTGCCGTTGAGGTGGCCTCCGGTCACCGTCAGGTCGGCGCTGTTCACCGCGTCAGCTTGGACTGGAGAGGAGAGGATGCACAGGCGAAGGATTGGACAGGTGATTCTCAGGATGTTGAATGTTCTTCATGAGTTGTAGCATGTGATTTCTAAGCTGTAGCATGTGATTTATAAGCTGTAGCATGTGATTTCTAAGCTGTAGCATGTGATTTCTAAGCTGTAGCATGTGATTTCTAAGCTGTAGCATGTGATTTCTAAGCTGTAGCATGTGATTTCTAAGCTGTAGCATGTGATTTCTAAGCTGTAGCATGTGATTTCTAAGCTGTAGCATGTGATTTCTAAGCTGTAGCATGTGATTTCTAAGCTGTAGCATGTGATTTCTAAGCTGTAGCATGTGATTTCTAAGCTGTAGCATGTGATTTCTAAGCTGTAGCATGTGATTTCTAAGCTGTAGCATGTGATTTCTAAGCTGTAGCATGTGATTTCTAAGCTGTAGCATGTGATTTCTAAGCTGTAGCATGTGATTTCTAAGCTGTAGCATGTGATTTCTAAGCTGTAGCATGTGATTTCTAAGCTGTAGCATGTGATTTCTTAGCTCTAATAGGTGCTTTATAGACTCTAACAGCACTCTGATGTCCTATGGTACAAATATCTTCTCAGATTTTGCAGGTGTGTTCTGACCTCAGCAGCTAATGTGCTTTTTAAGGTAGTGCCCTGCCTTCCTACAGAGCATCAACTCACTGGAGTGTCCGTTGTTCTTCACAATGAACTTTCTCTCATCGTGCCAGCCCTTGCCCAGTACGATTTTCTTCACCTTGGCCGACTTGTTCTTGCAGAGTCCCATCTCGATGTTGATGGGCGAGGGCCGGTTGGCCGGGAGGTCCTTGCAGAATGGGCTAATCTGCCACCACTTGGGCGGGGCTGCGGGGTGGTCAGAGGTATAAGACGACTTGCCTCCTCTTGGCAACAATAATTTAGCAAAGTTTAGCAGTTTGCAGTTTTCATGGCAACAAAACACCACTCGGTCTTACCGAACTCGCAGTGAGGACCGCGCGCGTTCTCGTAGGCGGGGTTGTACACGAAAGCTTTGGTCTCGCAGGGAATGACTGCATGAGGTGGGTTGAGGCACAGTGTAGTAGTGCATGTTTGTAAGTCAAAAAGGCGGGTTTGAGAAGATGTCAACATACGAGTATATAGATTCTGTGGTGACTGTGTGACAGTGACACAAGACTGTAACTGAGCTACATGTACATAGAGTAGGGTAGACTGAGTGAGTAAGAAAGTCAGAGAATAAGAGACACATTGAGAGCCAGGGAGAGACGCAGGGACAAAGAAGGACGGAGAGAGATGCAGAGAGAGACGGAGAGACGGAGAGATAGAAAGAGACGAGAGAGAGACAAAGAGACAAAGAGAAAGACTGAGAGAGCGACGGAGGGAGAGGTCGAAGAGAGAAGTACTGGCAAAGTAGAAGTTTCAAATGTGAGATCATATGAAAATGAGCTACTAATTGATGTCAAAATGAGATCGGGCTTAATTTGATGCGATGTGAACGAGAGTTAATCAAGTCAGTTTGCTTTACTCAAGAAAAAAGAAGAGTTAGCTTCATTATTACATCGAGTACACTGTCGTTGGACTCAGATAAAAGTGAGTTAGCTCCCATTGCGCTCGTGCTATGCATGGTTGATTGGTTAGTGACAGATACGTCTAGAAGCCTTACGGGCACAGTCGATCTTCCACGACGAGTCCTGGTCGTACAGCTTGGTCTCGGCCCAGCGTTCCAGCCGCAGCTTGAACTCGCTGTGCCGGATGTAGTGGCGAGGGTTCCTCAGGGACTGCAGTCGCACGTATCCGTTGCTCATGATGACTACCTTAAAGGTGGAGGCGTTCCTGAACTCTGCTGTGTTTTCGAACTTTGTCATCATGACAAAGTGGTCGGCAACCGTGTTGAGGAAGTGGCCAGGCTTCTCAGCTGACTCGATGGACACGGCTCGAGGATTGCCGTTCAGAGCTGGCGTGACGAACTTCAGTCTGGTGCCGTTGGTGGTGCTGATGGTGGAGATCACGTCGATACCGGCCTTGACGGAGTATTTGGGATAATTCTTCGAGATCAGATGGAACTCGCCGTCGCAAACGTCCAGCTTGAACAGTTTGTCTGTAACAAATTCAGTCTTTGTAGTTTTCTACCCAGAAAAAAAACCAACGAAAACTTTCCGTCCCTGGGAGGCATACAAGAAACAAGCGACTTACCGCTTGCGCAGACAACTCCGAACGAAGAATCAGCCTTGAACAGGTTGGTATCTGTCCAGCTCATGAGCTTCAGCTTCATTGACTGATGTCTCAGGTAATGCTTGGAGTGCGTCGTACTCTTGAATCGATAGTAGCCTTCCCCAGCCTTCTCAAGCAGGAACGAGGCCTCCCGGCTGAACAGCGCGCTCTTGTCGGTTTTCACCAACTTGATGATGTTGTCGACGTTGCACAGGAAGTAGCCCGGTTGAGACAGCGACTCCAGCGAAATTCCGTCCTTTGTTCCATCAAGAGCGTCCCGCTCAACAAACCTGGTCCCGTTGCCAATGGCGATGCCCATCTCGCCGTTGCCCCTCTGGGTCAGGTAGTAAGTTGGGAAGTTGTACGAATTGAAGATCACAGCATTTGGGCACATTTCTGCAACGAAGACACAGTGGAAAAGCGTGATGGACGGTACAGCAGGCTAGTTAAATTTCCTGAAGCAGTCGTAATTCTATTAATTAGAAAACTTACTCTTAGCCATCGAGGCCTGAACGCAGGCCACCAGAAGAGCCGTCAGCAGCAGGAACGGACGCATCGTTGGAGATGAAGCGAGTTGGTCTCCGGTTATCAGCAAATAACTTTATTTCCTTACTTCTCCACTTTATTCCGATGCTTTGAACGATCTGGCGTCATTATAAAGTCTATTGAGCACGCTGCGCTTCCGCCACCTCTCGCCGCCGTTCAGGAGACGCCATTCGGCACTGCTGGCGGGGAGGGGCGCTCCTCGGCCGCCTACCGTCTGCTGCCCCTCGCATCTCCCCCTGCCGCTACCACTCTACCTCTCCGTCCCGAATACCATCTGCGATCCGTGGAGGGCTTGCGCTGGGAGGGTGGGGAAAGGTGTGTGGGCGAGAAAATTACAATGGTCCTCGCGCAAAACCGCCACCCAACCGGTCTAGCGTATCGAAACACTCGACTCGACTATGCAGTCAGTCTTCTCACTTGCAGAGCAGCATTGCATCCAGTAAGTTGCGATCACTTCAAAACAGGGGCCAGCTGAGCTGGAGTGAAGCAGCCTGAGAGGGGTGTCGAAATTCTTTTTGTTGAAAAAAAGCTTTTGAAGGAGGGAGACACGCGATCGATAAATTTGACAGTCTTGACTGCTGTGTTTGCCGCGAATTGCCCTGTCAGAGGGGGGGGGCGGTCCGCCAAAACCCGCCAGAGCTTCAGCATTTCTGCGGGCCCAGAAGGTCTGACACCGAATCTGAATAAGTTCAGTTCCAGCCGGTTTGAATCGGCGCGCAAATGTGAAGCAGCTACCAATTAGTTCAGTAAAAATGATACAATAGTTGCAATAAGAAAACGCAAAGAAAAGGTATCGAACATTATTTGATTAGTAACTATTTAAAAATCTCCAAATCTAATTTAATCTTACCAAATCTCACACCAGATCTCACCAAATTTCACTAAATCTTATTAAATCTCACCAAATCTCACTAAATCTCACCAAATCTCACTAAAACTCACTAAATCTCACTAAATCTCTTTCGATCTCATTAAATCTCACCAAATCTCACCAAATATTTTAAAATTTTATTAAATCTCATCAAATCTTATAATCTCAGTAATTCTCTCAGTAGTCCAACCAGAAATTTTTGTTAAGGGGGCGGATTCTGGAGGGTAAAGACCCAAGGGGGCAGAGGGGGTGCGGCTCTGTATTTTGGCAAAAATTCGCTTGGTCCCCCCTTTGATTTTTTTCTGGTCTCCACCTAAAGGGGGGGCGACTGCTCCCCCCCAGCCCCCCCCTCCTGGTTGCGCCACTGAAATCTCTCTAAATTTCACCAAATATCTCCGACCGAATTTCATCAAATCTCACTGAAACTCATTAAATCTTATTAAATCTCACCAAAATCTTACCTTAATCTCTCGAAATCACAAAAAATATTGTCAAATCTCACCAAAAATTTCTAAACTGCGACAAGCAACTCGAGCCAAAATTAAGTTTAAAATGCAAAGTTTTTCTCATTTCAAATCCGAATACTTTTTTAACGATTATAAAACCAGTTCCGATCTCATTATGCAATGAAGACGTTACGGTAGTTAAAAAATTATCAAAAAGCAATGAATCTGGATTCTGTACAGGCAGCAATCGGAGCTGCTATTGAGAAAATCAGAGTCACTGTACACCTTGTATGAGCTTGTTCCTGCACGTACATCCATGTTCCTGCTCAGGGTCAACCGGAAGCGGTCTACTGTATATACTCTCCCCTTGATTTGCGGCAGTGTCAAATTATAGTTTTTAATGAGCGAATAGAGCCAAGATATTAATGGCTGGCTTCAGTGTCTTCAGTGTATGCATGTAGAAGCTCGGGATTGATTTCCACCGCTGAGTAGCCCACACAGCTCGTACTCTTGACGCTGGAATGCTGGATCAGTATGGGTGCTGCTGCCAGCGCCCGACTCGAAGCAGCTCAAGAAGTCTGCTCTCTGAGAGACCGTCTGAGAAAACGTACGTGCCTGCCAACTGTCGGATCTAGTGAACGCTCCCAGCTGACGGGAGTCGGAGTCCGTCTCAGTCAGACTTCAACCTACGTCAAGCCGAGCTTTTTAGATTCTGTTCGTTCGTTGACCGAATGCAATTATTGTTATTATTTGATTCAATCATTTCTTTCCCAACCTGGTCCTGGGCAATTTGTCATTTTATGCACTATACTCGTATTAACTAATTAACCATTTTAAGTAAGAAAATAAGGAAATGCACAACGAGATATTACTTTACAAATAATAGCACAAGCTATTAATAAACAGTACATGGTTGATAAGTACTAGCTTGTATAGGCTACTATAGCCTACTAAGTTCTGTCCATAAGAGCTTTTGTACATGTACTCTGATAACTGACGTTATGAACCAGACATTTACCTTTGCTTGCCCAATGAAACGTTTCTTAATTAAAGATTAACGATATCTTTTTTCTCTTCTTTAATGCTTATGTGACAGTGTGATTCGTAGAAGCGTGTATCGTATTTCTTTATTTTCATATGCATACGGTACTACTACTGTATTCTTTCATTTATTTTAACAATATTCGTACGTATTATTATCGCGCTATTTTTACTGTTAATTGCTTTGTTTTTGTAGCCTCGTATGTATTTATTCTATTATTTGTATTTCTTTCACATCGTTATTATTTCTCGTAAAGTAGTTCTAACTATGTACATGTACTGACGTATGTTATTCTTGCACGATATATTTTATCGATTAATTTGTACATGTACATTGCGCGCCGCGTGGGGTTGTTTGTCTGGGTTTTGGATTAAGGGTGTTGTTGTTATCTGTTTACCTTTAAATATATGCTTACACTACAGTCAGCAGCCGCTCTCGCCCTTCCCCCTTGCTTCGCTTCTCGACCTAGGCTCGCTAACCCTTAGCTGTGACGCTATCTGGTCTCCTTACACCAACTCTTCCGCCGTCTACCTTGGCCCACCAATTAATTAGTTAATTAACTGATCCAGCAATTTTAAGTAGCGATAGTAAAAGTCTAAGGGTGTAAGCGGCTTACCGATCTGCTAACTAATCGTGAACTATCTAAATTAACCGCTACACAAAACCGTCTTATTCACCTTATTCGTCACACTTAACCTTACGAATTATAGAAAATATGCCGTTTGCTGACGGTTTTTAAAAGTCTGCTGGCTAAAACAAAGTAATACTTATTATCAATTTAAAACAGAATTCATAAAATATAAAAGCTAATTTTCGACAAAAAAAGTTTTTAATCATTTTTAGTATTAGAGACTTTATCACACAGCGCATTTTATTTAGAGCACCAAGAGAACCTCTTGCTTGCATCGAAAAATTCAATTGTGATTCAATCCTGGGTTCTGGATTGCAATTGTAAGGCTCCTACGTCTTACCAACAGTTAAAATACATAAAAATTCCCAAATTTTACTGATTAGATTTATTTTTAGTCATGGCTTCTAACGTAGAGCTTAAACGCACCAAAAATCTGGAATACAGCTGCGATGAGTCTACTGATCCTTATACTGGTCTGCCAAAAACGCCAAATGTCCCATACTCCAACATGACAAGTGAGCAGGAAAAGTCTATCAAAAAGGTGAGCGAAAAAGATATTTTGGATCAAATAACTTTTAAAACTGAAACTGTTTTATTAAATATCAAATGAAATACAACATTCACTAAATTTCACAAAATACAATAAAAGATTAGGATTTTATTTTTTAAAAACTCCTCATGGACTTATGTTGAAGTGCTGCTCGTTGCTGTTTTTTACTGTTAATAAGGTTTTTTGCTCGAAAATCGAAAACATTGCGCAACTTATAAAAAATGCAAATTACAAAGATACAATAATTTAAATAGATAGATAGATATTTTTAAAAAATTTATTGTCTTTTAAGAGATCACACTTTCACAAAAAAGTTTGAAATTGAATCCTAAAAAATGATATTTTAAAAAATCTGTGAACTCAATGCAAAATTGTTCTGGAAAATTCCAAAGAAATTAAATGAACCAATTAAAGAAAAACAAAATGACATCTGTTTCCTTTTTGGATTCACTTAAATCCCCTCCAATCATTCTTTTCCCAGAATCCGCACGCATTTTTTCACGAGTCCAAGGAGGAGCCGCGAGAGCCCGGCTGCATCCCGGATCCCCGGGAGGGCGGCCGGTACTACATAGACAGGTACGCCGATTCGATGTCGCAGCACCTGTTCAGAGACCAGCCGACGCCATCGAATCCGCACTGCTACATCGGCGATCGGCTGGACCGGGAGCTGCCGCCGGATCACAGCGCCTCGAGGCCGGGAGCATATTTCTCCTGGGGACCGAATCGCGCCGGTAATTATATAGCAGTGATCGTCAATCCGGAATTATTACTTTATAATTTGTTAATCTAAACTCAACTTATTTATCGCACCAAAACCGAGAGCATTGGCTAGAAATCGGCTAGTTGCAAATAAGTAACATTGTAAATCTCATAAGCAAAATTGAATTTAGTTTTAATTATCAGACGGAATTAAGTTTTTCTTAGAAATGCATTATAATTTTTAGATAGAGAAAACTTGACCTAGGCCACATTGAGTTTTAACCAGAACATTGCTGAAGATGCACTCATAAATAAACATATTTAATTGTCAGTAAAGTTTTGTCTTTTCATGGGGCAAATTTAAATTGGATTTCGGCCGCTTTTTCACTTACAATAATGTTTTTTTACTTTTGATTCTGTAGAATTAAATAAAAATGAATCTGTTGATTTTAGGCGAGAAGACCCTCGGCCACTTTGACGGCGAATCTCCCGTGGCCTTCCTGCCGGTGGACACCTACCACCGGCCGCCGACCAACTTGCCAGGCGAGATCACCTTCAAGTATGGCCGGCCGGGCGATGGCTACTATGCTCAGAGGAATCCGCGTTAGTTGCTTGATTTGCTCTGGAGATATTAATTGTTAGAGTTGATAAAAGCACAAACTGGTAGAGTGGCACCCCAAAAGTACATTCTGGCAGACTGGCGCCTCTCTCCTGTTCGAGTGGAATCCCAAAATTAAATTCTGGTAGACTGGTACCCCAAAAGTACATTCTGGCAGACTGGTACCTCAAAAGTACATTCTGGCAGACTGGTACCCCAAAAGTACATTTTGGCAGACTGGTACCCCAAAAGTACATTCTGGCAGACTGGTACCTCAAAAGTACATTCTGGCAGACTGGTACCCCAAAAGTACATTCTGGCAGACTGGTAACTTAAAAGTACATTCTGGCAGACTGGTACCCCAAAATTACACTCTGGTAGACTGGTACCCCCTCCTGTTTGAGTTGATAAAAGTACAAGCTAGTAGAGTAGCATCCTGTCTGATGGTTAGATAAATGTATTCTTAGCCTAAGTGGCATAATTAAAGCCGAAACAGACTGGATAAACGCTTACTTGAACTCGCAGAGTCGAACACCTGGTTCGCATCCAGCCACCGGCTCAATGAGCAGCGAATTCTGCAGAACATTCGGCCCAAAACCCTGGCCGAGTACGAGCAGATCTCCAGCGAGTCACGCAGTCTGGCTGCCACTCGGCGTGACGAGGAAAAGTACCCCGAGTACTCAGAATACACAGCCAAGTACACCGTGCAGGAGCGAACCCCGACCGCTTCTTCAGACACCTAAAAAACTGCTGGCGTCTGCTTATCTCTATACTTTTAGTAGACGGTGCCGAGAATGTTATAGAAAAAAGACGCTAAACTGATTGAAAAACTGCTTAACTTTGAAATACTAACTCTAGTTTTTGTTTATATAATATGAAGCCGTTCGAGTATGGGAAATTATTTGTTTTAAATAACTTGTTTCGTAAATAAAACAACTGCGAAAATTAAAACTAACTTGAAGAGTGGAAAGGTAAAATTATTTTCTTCTTGTATGCTTGATATGGGTTCTGTCGAAATTCTGTAACAAGTAATTAACAATCAAATGTTAAATTATAAATATACAACCTAACAAGCTTCTGCAAGGACAAATTATTTAAAAAATCTATTTATCTTTACAGAGCCTCTTTTCACAATGTCACTCTGAAAAACTCGAACTAAAGACCTCAAGTATATATGACTGCTCCTTTGGGAATTAAAATCAAGGCGGTAAACAAATAATTTAAACAAAATCCGATAAAAAATCGTCCGTTTAATATGAAAGTTTGGTTAAAAAACATTGCAGAAAAACAGTGACTAGCAGCAGTCATTTTGTCTTAATTATTTGTGTTAAATAAGCATATAAATAATTATGTTGTAAATAACTAAATAAATAAATAATTGGTTTTGTTTATAAAATTGTCGCAGAAATCTGATGAGCCGGGCTTAAGCAGTGCTAAAACATTTAAGCGATAAAATTGAAAGCAATAAAAATCTTTGGGGTTTATATATTGTGTCAAGTCAAGTCAAGCTGTACTTTAATAAATTAATATCATTCTAATGTAAATAAATAATATAAGTATTATTAATTCGAAATTAATGGTTCCATAGAATTCCATTGAAAATCTACAGTTCCGTGGCCAGAAAACTTGGTTTGAAATTCTCTACTTGATTTTCTTCTTTACTTTAAGTGTCACCTGTTCGCACTACTCTACTGCTCTTTTTCTATCAGTAGTAGAATCAGCACACGAGTAGCTCAGACGGAACACACAAAATTCATTCTTCGGTGAAAACTCCGGCGCCTCGTTCGCGTCTGAGCGTCTCGCGTCGACGCTGTGGAGTCCGCAGCGCCACCGCCTGCACCAACTTGAAGGCGGAGGCGGCCGCGTCCTGAAGGTAACGGGGCCCGTCAGCGCCAGCCGCGGTGGCGCGCAGTTCGACGCCGTCATCCTCGACGGCGGTGGCATTGGAGCGGCCGGCAGCTGCGGCAGGCCGGGCGGCCAGGCAGCGGAGCAGCCAGTTCAGCAGGATGCTCGGCACGTTGACCGGCGGCGGCAGCGTGTTGATGACCTCGAACTCCAGCAGCAGCTGGTAGCGATAGCGCCTCCAGGTCACAAAGCCATTAGCGTCCTTGACTGACACGGTGAGACTGAACTTGGCGATGAGTAGGTTGATGAGCAGCAGGTTCACCACGATCAGGTAGACGTGCATGAGACCGCCGGTGTACGCCCGGAGGCCATTCGGGTGCGGGCAGCCCTGCGAGTTGTCCTCGCCGTCCAGACAGCCAGCCAGGCTGTCGTAGCGCAGCTCGCCGAAGGCCAAGAGCAGCGGGCGAAGATAAATGTCCCAGTAGAGCTGGGTCTGGTTGACCCGGAGCACGCTGCCGGAGGCGGTGTACAACTGGAAGGTCGGGGGAGGAGAATGTGAGTTACAGTCTATGGCAAAACCATACGAAAGGCAGAAAGGCAAAGCCACAGACTACCATAGACGAAACTATTGATTTTGTTGAGCGAGACCTTCCGTCAACAACGCATATTCCGTGATTGACTGAAGCCACTGGGTACGCATCCCAACGGGGTTTCACCAAATTTGTCAACCTACATGTATGTGAGAATTCAAGGGGCCCACCAATTGGGCAATTTCCGGACGAATTTGTCAACCAAAGAAACTACGAGTATAACCATTCGATTAACGTCCAGGCCATTTGTGCTGCCACAAGCACCTTTCTTGACGTAAACTGTGCAGTGGACTGGGTCCGTTCATGACTCGAGGATTTTCTGCAACAGTGATCTCTACGGCTCTCTTCATGGTGCGGCTTATCATCTTGGAGTTTCTTTCTGATTATCTTTCTCCTCTTCAAGAAGTGTATCAGTTTGGACCATAGACAACGTTGAATCTCTCAAAAATGGCGCCTTAAGTTGGGCGCTCAGGAAGCGACACTCAAAAAGAATTCTCATTGATTTTTTAGACCAAACTTGCAGCTCGTACGCACGACGCCCTAAATGCCCTAAATTTGTACAAATTTAGTCTAAAAAATCGATGGATTAATTTCGATAGTCTCGACCACAGATACTATAACCACTGTAAACACTGTAAACAATATAAACCCTACTGTCTGTAGTCAAACCCCACTGTCTGTAGTCAAACCCACTGTCTGTAGTCAAACCTCACTGTCTGTAGTCAAACCCCACTGTCTGTAGTCAAACTCCACTGTCTGTAGTTAAACCCCACTGTCTGTAGTCAAACCTCACTGTCTGTAGTCAAACCTCACTGTCTGTAGTCAAACCCCACTGTCTGTAGTCAAACTCCACTGTCTGTAGTTAAACCCCACTGTCTGTAGTCAAACCCCACTGTCTGTAGTCAAACCCCACTGTCTGTAGTCAAACCCCACTGTCTGTAGTCAAACCCCACTGTCTGTAGTCAAACTCCACTGTCTGTAGTCAAACCCCACTGTCTGTAGTCAAACCCCACTGTCTGTAGTCAAACCCCACTGTCTGTAGTCAAACTCCACTGTCTGTAGTCAAACTCCACTGTCTGTAGTCAAACTCCACTGTCTGTAGTCAAACCCCACTGTCTGTAGTCAAACCCCACTGTCTGTAGTCAAACCCCACTGTCTGTAGTCAAACTCCACTGTCTGTAGTCAAACCCCACTGGCTGTAGTCAAACCCCACTGTCTGTAGTCAAACCCCACTGTCTGTAGTCAAACTCCACTGTCTGTAGTCAAACCCCACTGTCTGTAGTCAAACTCCACTGTCTGTAGTCAAACTCCACTGTCTGTAGTCAAACCCTACTGTCTCTAGCAAAAACCACACTATCTGCAGTAAAACCTCACTGTCTATGGCAAAACCACACAATCCACAGTAATACCTCCACTGTCTGTAGTAAAATCCCACTGTCTATGGTGGAAAACTCCGCTGTCTGCGGTAATACAACCCAAATTTCTGTAGTAGAGCATCGCACCACTGGTCAGAAAATGGCATCCCACCTGATTTCCCGGCGTCAGCAGAGCGTGAAAGAAGACCCCGCTGCAGATCACCAGAAAGAGAAACATGGCAACAAGGAAGGGCAGCAGATCCGCCCAGAACAGCGCCTTCATCATGTTGATGAACGGGCCGAATTTTTGATAGGCGCGCAGTTTCAGCACAAATTTCAGGCCGCAGAACATGAACGATACGCCTAGCAGGAGCCTGCAGACGTACAGCAGCTGGCCTGCATCGGCTGCCCCGGCTACCAAGGCGGTCTTGAAGGCCAGACCCAGCAGGTGGAACAGCAACTGCAGCTGGTCGATGAGGTTCCAGATATTGAAGTACTGTTTGCCAGTCCTAAGCAGCTCGTGCAGCTCCTGCAGGCTGTAGCTGATGAAGTAGACAACCATGAGGGAGTCGGTCCACCGCCATCGCGAGTCCAGCTGGATGATGTAGAAGGCGTGCAGAGCCATGAAGACCAGCAGGGCGGCGGCGTGCAGCAGGAACTTCTCCCTGGGCGAGGCCAGGTTCGAGCACCGGCGCCCCGGCGAGCTGGGGTAGGCGCTTCGGCGCCAGCGCCGGTCAACCAGCTCAACAAAGCAGCGCGTGGCAAAGAAGCTCTCCGGCGACTTCTTGGCGAGGCAGGCGCCGACTCCTGACGGTGGCGGCCGCAGCAGGTGGTGGTGGACGAGCGGCTGGCAGGACGGCGGGCAGGTGGCGTAGATCTGGTCCACGGCGTTCAGGCAGACCAGCTCGGCGAAGTCGCGCAGCTCACAGAGACTTTCGGGCGACATGGCGACAACTTGGCGACGCCTGCTGTCATCCTGATGACGAGACTGCGACAGCAGCGGCGAGGCAGCTGGCGGGAGGCGCTTCAGTTGATTCTCACAGGCGGCCCGGAGGTTCAGGCAGCAGTGCAGAAGGTCTGGACGTGGCAGCAGCAGCATCTCGCCGGCCAGCTCCAGGTGGCCGAACGGCACCAGTTCGTCCGGCCGGTGCTCGACCAGGTGCTCCGAACGGAGCTGCCCGAGGCGCAGCAGGTGGCGGACGAGTTCCGCGCTGCCTGAAGCCACGGCCGCTCTGGCCAGAGCCCGGCTGTCCGATTGCGTCGGCTCGGCTCGGAGCAGCAGCGGCCGGAGTCGGGCTGGAAGCAACTCGGACGCGTCCGCCTCCAACGCCTGCCGTTCAGCGGCGGACAGCAGCGGCAGGTCGGCGTCGTCCGCCTCGATGGCTTCCGGCAGCAGCCGGCCGAGCAGCCGCGGGCACCGGCCGCCGGCGATGGCGTCGAGCATCGTGTCCGGGTGGCGCTTGGCCAGACAGCCGGACAGCTGGCGCCACAGCGAGGCATCAGCCTGTTCGGGCAGCTCGGCGCTGAGCAGCTGCTCAAGAGCGTCCAGCCGGCCGGCCCTGGCCGCGGCCAGGAGAGCCCAGCTGGCCAGGCTGGGGCTCTGCACCGCCAGGGAGACCAGCGGCTCCGGCAACTGCTGGCACCGCTCGAGCTCGTCCTCCAGTAGGAGGCGAGCGGCACCGGCGGCCGAGGCTTCAACGGCTGCATTCAGAAGTTTGAGACGAGTCGAACCAGCATCAGCAACGTCCAGGAGCTCGGCCAATCTGTCCGGATTGTCCGAACGAACGGCTGCGAGAATTTCTTCAGGCTTAGCGGAGGTCGCAGCGGCTGAAGACGTCATGGCTTCCACTCACCTGGGTGATAAAATGCACTTCTATCCAATTTCAAGAATTTCTAAGAAATTGAATTCGACCAAAGTTCGTGGTGGAATATCTGGACAGTCCTATCTAGTTAATGTATTGTAGTTATAATTGGAATTCGGCCTACAAATGATTAAGTTATTCATAATTTTCGAAGTGTTAAAACTACTGAAAGTCACAAAAGGAGACAAACACTCACCTGTACAGTTAATAGCCGGATTAAAACAGGTGGCTAATGCTTGCATTTACCCCTCTATTTTATTGATTTTTTGGGGGGGACAACGCGGTATGGATTAAAATTGGGGACGCAGTGGGCGATAAGCGGAACCAAAATGAATAGCCGGGCAGGGGCAGCGCGGGAGGCACGCTTTGTACCCCGGGGCCGTAGCTGCATTGGGAGTTTATGGATTCCACAAGCATTTAACTGGGAGGCCTGGCACGCCCTTAATCTCCGTTCTTCCTCGCTGTTCCCTGTCTCTCCCTTCTCCCCCCCCCTCTCTCTCTTCTAATCCTGTCCGCACTGCACGTTTAGCAACTGCATGTGTGGTTGGTTAGGGGAGAAGCACATTATCCCGCTTTCATCCCAAGCATGTACATAGTGGAGTACATCCAGCTATGTCTGTTTTAAGTTTTCAGCGTGTGACAAAATATCGCTGCTCGATCCGAGAAAGCTAGACCCGTCAAAACAGTCTCGTTTTACAAAATTCATCAAGTTTTCTTTCATAAATGAATGGACAGTTTCTAAAATAGTTTACGAACATAAATAGTTTGCAGCATTTTTACTGTTGAGTGACCAGGTGATAAAGTCTATATTAGGTAGAATAAGCGCAATGTATATTTAGAGTTTCTGCACAAAGTTTCAGGAGGGTTGCGGTTTCTGATTTAGGGTTAGGATCGGCAGTGAAGTGTTTGTAGACCTCAGATAGAGAAATGAAAGCTGGGAATGGGAAAATGTAAACAGAACCTGACCAAATACAAGCAAAATAATATTGATGATTAGTGAAACGAAATAAATTAAAAGTATTGCTTTATAATTTGGCAGTATAGTTGTGAAAAATATTTTTGTGGATGTTTGTGAGTCGGTCGCCACAATTACACAGTCATGCAGACTGGGGAGACTCCAAAACAGTCAATTTGAATTGACGGGCTGCTCAGCTCTGTTGTGCGGGCACTCGCTGCCGAAATGCTGCAACATGTGCAGATAGAAGTACAGCGGCCCCAGCACAGTCTTGCGCAGTCCCCGCTGCAGCAGCGACTCCAGCAGGCGGCCAGGTGCTGCGGAAATCTCGGTCCAGTAGTAGCACACCAGGCAGCACACCACAAACAGGGCCAGGTGCAGCCCTGCCGACTGCAGGTAACTTTCCACTGTTGGGGATAAATATCCCATTACAAGTTTTCTATAATATTTGTTGGCAGATTTAGGAGAAAAATTAATCTTTATTTCAGAATACTAAGATTTAAAAACAGTGTCTAAATACATGCAGCCATGCAGTCTCCTATAGGCGACATGCCGCCAGAGTTGCAATTCATTTTTACAGGCTGCCAACCTATAGGGTGCCAACCCCAGCTCCAGTACCGGAGAGCTGTACAGCTGACTGACCTCTCTGCCTCTGCGCCCAGTGCTGCTCAGAAGCTTGCGTACGCGAATGGGCAGAAACAGGGCATTTGGCCAGGCGCTTTTCTCTCCTGCAGGGAGAGAAGGTCGACTGCGCCCTTGGGGGGGGGGCGTCTTTCCGATGTGACATTTCTACACTATTTGTTTGTGCCATGGATGCTTGAGGAGAGAGATGGAGCCAGAGAGAGAGAGAAAAGAGTAAAAAGGAAATGGGAGAAGGAGGTAAAAGATTGGGGATTGATATGGGGATAGACAAAGAAATGGATAGAGGGAGATAGAGAGGGGATGTGGAGAGGTGAAGAGAGGATAGAGGTAGAGAGAGTTGAAAGAGAGGGAGAGATGGAAAGAGAGAGAGAGGGGGAGAGAGAGAGGAGACAGAGATGGGGAGAGTTGAGAGATGGAGAGAGTACTGAGAGAGATGGAGAGAGTATTGAGAGAGATAGAGAGAGAGTACTGAGAGAGATGGAGAGAGAGTACTGAGAGAGATGGAGAGAGTACTGAGAGAGATGGAGAGAGAGTACTGAGAGAGATGGAGAGAGAGTATTGAGAGAGAAAGGGAGAGAGAGTACTGAGAGAGATGGAGAGAGTACTGAGAGAGATGGAGAGGGAGTACCGAGAGAGATGGAGAGAGAGTACTGAGAGAGATGGAGAGAGAGTACTGAGAGAGATGGGGAGAGAGTACTGAGAGAGATGGGGAGAGAGTACTGAGAGAGATGGGGAGAGAGTACTGAGAGAGATGGAGAGAGAGTACTGAGAGAGATGGAGAGAGAGTACTGAAAGAGATGGGGAGAGAGAGAGTACTGAGAGAGATGGAGAGAGAGTACTGAGAGAGATGGAGAGAGAGAGTACTGAGAGAGATGGAGAGAGAGAGAGTACTGAGAGAGAGGGAGAGAGAGTACTGAGAGAGAT
Source organism: Macrostomum lignano (assembly GCA_002269645.1). Lineage (NCBI taxonomy): Eukaryota > Metazoa > Platyhelminthes > Macrostomidae > Macrostomum > Macrostomum lignano. Next base: position 19,524 of record NIVC01002655.1, on the reverse strand, counting down.
GGAGAGAGAGTATTGAGAGAGAAAGGGAGAGAGAGTACTGAGAGAGATGGAGAGAGTACTGAGAGAGATGGAGAGGGAGTACCGAGAGAGATGGAGAGAGAGTACTGAGAGAGATGGAGAGAGAGTACTGAGAGAGATGGGGAGAGAGTACTGAGAGAGATGGAGAGAGAGTACTGAGAGAGATGGGGAGAGAGTACTGAGAGAGATGGAGAGAGAGTACTGAAAGAGATGGGGAGAGAGAGAGTACTGAGAGAGATGGAGAGAGAGTACTGAGAGAGATGGAGAGAGAGAGTACTGAGAGAGATGGAGAGAGAGAGAGTACTGAGAGAGAGGGAGAGAGAGAGAGTACTGAGAGAGATGGAGAGAGTACTGAGAGAGATGGAGAGGGAGTACCGAGAGAGATGGAGAGAGAGTACTGAGAGAGATGGAGAGAGAGTACTGAGAGAGATGGGGAGAGAGTACTGAGAGAGATGGAGAGAGAGTACTGAGAGAGATGGAGAGAGAGTACTGAGAGAGATGGAGAGAGAGTACTGAGAGAGATGGAGAGAGAGTACTGAGAGAGATGGAGAGAGAGTACTGAGAGAGATGGAGAGAGAGAGTACTGAGAGAGATGGAGAGAGTACTGAGAGAGATGGAGAGAGTACTGAGAGAGATGGAGAGAGAGTACCGAGAGAGATGGAGAGAGAGTACTGAGAGAGATGGAGAGAGAGTACTGAGAGAGATGGGGAGAGAGTACTGAGAGAGATGGAGAGAGAGTACTGAGAGAGATGGAGAGAGAGTACTGAGAGAGATGGAGAGAGAGAGTACTGAGAGAGATGGAGAGAGTACTGAGAGAGATGGAGAGAGAGTACGAGAGAGATGGAGAGAGAGTACTGAGAGAGATGGAGAGAGAGTACTGAGAGAGATGGGGAGAGAGTACTGAGAGAGATGGAGAGAGAGTACTGAGAGAGATGGAGAGAGAGTACTGAGAGAGATGGAGAGAGAGAGTACTGAGAGAGATGGAGAGAGAGTACTGAGAGAGATGGAGAGAGAGTACTGAGAGAGATGGAGAGAGAGAGTATTGAGAGAGATGGAGAGAGAGTACTGAGAGAGATGGAGAGAGAGTACTGAGAGAGATAAAGGATCGAGTTCATCGATTCAACAACCATCAACATAATTTCTTGAAAAAATCCAAAACATGCTGCACACACTACTAAAATACTTACCAGTAGACGGTAACTTATTTGTCCAAAAAAGTATATGACATACATATGCATTTTACTATTAACCTGCTACATGTGCACCTATATGTACAGAAGTGGTTTATATACTGACGGCAATAAAACCCAGCCTCATAAGTTGAGGTGGAAAGAAATTTGACATTACCATATCATAAAAATGAAACAGGTGCTTGCAGTTGGCTGAAGCCTGCGACTGCACCTCCCTACCGTTTGGGGCATTACCGAACTGAAGGCGGAGAGGTAGAGGATTTCCAAAACTGACCGGGGAAACAGAGGATTATGCCTAAAAGCATCCCGGGAAAGGGGCAGGAAGCGGCTCCCCATTCCGGCCCAGCCACCCACGCAAATTCGAAATCGACCAGGGCAGGCAGGCAGCAGGCTTTTCTTCTACTAGGAGAGAGGAGGGACAGCCATAAGAAGCGCGCATCAGTGGCTTCATTCGTGGTAAAGGCAGAACTGTACGCTGCGGAGTTGCGAACGAAATTGCGGGATTGGATGCACTGAAGGATCAGTGAGGGGTATGGGATGCACTCACTGAAGGATCAGTGGGGGGTATGGGATGCACTCACTGAAGGATCAGTGGGGGTATGGGATGCACTCACTGAAGGATCAGTGGGGGTATGGGATGCACTCACTGAAGGATCAGTGGGGGTATGGGATGCACTCACTGAAGGATCAGTGGGGGTATGGGATGCACTCACTGAAGGATCAGTGGGGGTATTGGATGCACTGAAGGATCAGTGAGGGGTATTGGATGCAATCACTGAAGGATCAGTGGGGGTATGGGATGCTCTCACTGAAGGATCAGTGGGGTATGGGATGCTCTCACTGAAGGATCAGTGGGGGTATGGGATGCACTCACTGAAGGATCAGTGGGGGTATGGGATGCACTCACTGAAGGATCAGTGGGGGTATGGGATGCACTCACTGAAGGATCAGTGGGGGGCATGGGATGCACTCACTGAAGGATCATGAAACCCCAATTAAATAAACAAAGCTGATGAAAAACTGCTCGTCACAAATGAAAATCAGCAATTCAAAACAAGAAGCAGGCTAACAAAAATAAGCCAGAAAAGACGTAGAAAGTATTATTGATTTGCTTTCATAGCAAAGCATAGTAGAACGCCGGCGTATTCAAAGAATGCTCTAGAAGCAAGCACTGCGGTTGAGGCCAAAAATATAACAAAAAAGTTCTTTCTGGTGCGTTTCGGCTGACGTATCGATATAAAGACCAAACGGAAATGGACGAAGAAGCGAAGATCTGCAAGACAACTATTCATTTATTAATAAATAATATTGCACTAATATTAATATTAAATGTGTTGCTGCTAAAACTAAGCAGGCAGAGGGTATTTTATCCATCCAGAGGACCTCAGGTTCAGCAGATGCCGCACAGTCTTGATACTTTCAATGCCTGCCGTCCGTGATGGCCCGATGGTGCCGAGAGCGACCGTCTCGGAGGCCGCCTCCGCCGGCGCCGCCTTTAAAGGCGATGCGAGCAGCACGCCTGTCCCATTCGCGGTCAAACTGCTGGCCCTCGCCTTGGGAATTCGGGTGCGGATTTCAGTAGGCGGATGTGGGGAGTGGCTCTTTGATGAGCTGCCTCAACCCTTCCCTCCCTGACTTTTTGATGAGCCGCCTCAACCCTTCCCTCCCTGACTCTTTGATGTCCCGCCTCACCCTTCCCTCCCTGACTCTTTGATGTGCCGCCTCAGCCCCGATTCTTTGATATGCCGCTCACCCCTTCCTTCCTCGACTCTTTGATGTGCCGCCTCACCCTTCCCTCCCTGACTCTTTGATGTGCCGCCTCAGACCAGACTCTTTGATGTCCCGCCTCACCCTTCCCTCCCTGATTCTTTGATGTTCCGACTAACGCTTCCCTCCCTCATTTTTTAATGAGCCTCCTCACCCTTCCCTCTCCGACTCTTTGATGTAACGCCTCACCCTTCCCTCTCCGACTCTTTGATGTACCACCTCACCCTTCCCTCCCTGACTCTTTGATGTGCCGCTTCATCCCTTTCCTGTCTATATCTGTTATGCGCTACTTTAATCTAAATTGAAGGAATACATGAAGGCAAAAACACTCACTCTCGTCAATGCCATCATAGTGATGGTCCTCCTGCTGCTGGCCCGTGCCGGTGTTTCGCCGCCTCTCAACCGTGTGCCCGCGGCCGCCGATGTGGTGCCCAACGGCGATTCGCTCCTCCCGGCTGCGGCTGTCCTTCAAGGCCTTGCGCGTCTCACGCACTCCGCCAGGGCCGGCGCGCGACTCGGACACGGCCTGCGGCGGTAATTTGATTGATAATGTAATTTGGTTGGAATGAAAATCAACATCAAAGAGTCGGGGCTGCTGAGGCGGCACATCAATGAGTCGGAGAGGGAAGGGTGAGGCGGCACATCAAAGAGTCGAGGAAGGAAGGGGTGAGCGGCAAATCAAAGAATCGGGGCTGAGGCGGCACATCAAAGCCGTACAAGCCAGCCAATGCCATACCTGGTACACCTGCGGCTCCCCAGACCCATCACTGCGGTAGGCGTACACCGAGGCATGGCTGTAGACCCGGCCGTTGAAGTCTGGCCGCTGGGACGCTTCTTGGGCGGCCAGCATTCGTTCTCCAGCGTCCGACATCATCCGTTCAACGCCTTCAAACAATCGATCGAACTGCGGCAGGCCGAACGAATAGCCGGGCAGGGCGAGACCGCCTCCGCGACCGGTGGACGGGCCACGCGGCACCAGGGCGGAGCTCGTCGCTGGTGGCCATTCGCCGCCACCGTCGCCGCCGTTGCGGCGCTGCGACCGGTGCTGATGGCGGCGCTGCTGGTGCTGCAAGTCCTCGGCGAAGGCGCCGCCGTGGCCGGGAACTGAGCGGGCCCGGCCGGCGGCGTGGCTGTTGAATCGCAGGGCGTGCTGGTGATGGCGACGCGGATTGCCAAACGGCGAGGCGGCACTTCAAAGAGAATAGTGTGCTCAAGCGTTTAGTTAGTTACTTATTCAGTTCGCAGGGCACACGGAAACGTACATAGCAAAGAGTGTACACTGCATCCACTGCACTCACACAGAGTGTTTTTCATCACGCATGTACACATTTTCCAGATTTCTCCATCTTAGAGGCTGCCCCCCCAAACCCAGCCCCAGGGCAATTGGCATACTGGTAATTGCATGTGGATAATATGATTTATTAGTAAACCTAATCTAAGCATACCAGAAAGTTTTTTTGTTATTCTTTTATCTATAAAGCTATAGAGAAACTATAAACAATTCAGTAAAAAAGCATACATATATAATAGTCAGCTAATACATTAAAAGAGCCATTTAGGATACCTTATTAGCATAAAAAACGAAGTGGCAAATATAATTTTTCTAAAAGAAATTTACTTTACAATTTGATACTACTTTAAAATGCTTCTACTTGTAATTATAAACACAAAAAGTTACTAGTATACTATCTGAAACTTTTATCATACAAGCATATGATAAAATATTAAAGTTGATAACCATCCAAGAGAAGTATATTAATTCAAAAAACAATGATAGCCTATCATTATAGTATCAAATAAAGAAATCTACAGTTATTAAAATCAAACAGCTCTTTATTTTTAGGATTTTTTTTCAAGAAAAATTTAATATTTAGGCTAGAGCAAAGATTACTGCCTTAAAAATTAAAAAACCCTAATGATTTAACTAGCCTAAACTATACTATAGTAATATATAGTATCAATACAAAAGAGGCAATAGGTGAAGCCTAGAAAGAATTAATAAAACAATGAGTTTCTTCAATTAATTTCTTCCTTTCAATTGGATTTATATTTGTTAATTTGTATGTTTCCCATATTGATATTGAACTAGTGGTAATATATAGTATCAAAACAAAACCTCGATAAATATAATCAAGTTTAAATCACATGGTATGGATATATGAGCAAACAGCAGTCATATATATAAGAAAATGGCTGGGTAGTGAAAATTAAAATGCATGTATGAAATTCATTTAAAAATTGTGTAATTTTTCTTACCCAAAGTCAAAGAAGGGATCCTGCTGGAACTCTCCAAACGGATTTCCAAACATTTTAAAGAAAACTGCGATGGGTATTTGTAAATGACTGCTAACACTGCGAATTAGTCAGGCAGCGTCAACTTGAAAATGGCTAGCAAGTGTGCATGTAGATCAGGATCTACCAGGCGGCAGGCTGGAACCTGTCAAATCCTCCGTTTTATTCTTAAAAATGACCACAAATTATCGCAATAAGCGCAATTTGTAAAACACATCAGATGTATTTTTAACAACTAAGTCTATTTTTCAAATGGCGTGTTTAACAGCAAGAAAAGGCTTTTGTTTTATATTATTTGTATATTTTGTTTTAATGTTAAAAAATATTACTGTTCCGTGTTAACTTTAATTTTTAAGAATTGACTTGTAAAAGCTTATAACACTAAAATGAGTGACAATTAACATTTAAATTAGTAATTTGACGGCCAAATATACGTTTCTTTCTGGCCATAATGTGTACTTGTTAAACCTTACGATTGTGAAAGTGTGCAAGGGTGCAAGCCTGCTGACCTACATTCATTTTGCGACTCGTCGAATTATGTCAAGCCGATTTATAACATTTTCTTAATTTCTAAATACAAACCGAAGCATGCTGTAGTAATTTAAAATGTAGTTGTTATTTGATACAAAAGCTAGATATAATTTAAACTACATGTAATTGTTTGTTTTACAGCAATAAATTGCTACAATCAAATGAAAAAGTAGGAAAAAATCAAAGCATTAGTACGTTTTAATAAAACCTGTAAGTCAGTAAACTATATTTCCACACCGAGATCAAAGCAGAGACTTCTTAATAAATCAGAGAGAAAATACTAACAGAACAGTTTCGGTATTGAAACAAGAAATAATTACAGATTCTATAACAAACCGGCAACAGAAGGAACTTACACGTTCCCATTTAACAAGTAGAAAAATAAAGGAACAAAATTAAAACACCTGGCTTAAAGAACTTATTAGCGCATAGCACACAGACTTACAAATTTACAAAAAAGTAATATTTTGGAAACAGAGTAACACACAAAGGAATAGCAGGCATTCGATAATACCTGCGAAATACCACCTGTTGTAATGAAAGCAGCATTGGCAAATGCGCGAACAAACTCGATGCACATATCCTATTTGGCATTTCGAATAATTGGCCAAAATAATCCGCATAAAAAACTGGCGTCGGTGCCAGACAGGTACATTGTCACTGAATTTGTGGCTTTTTATTGAATATAACAAAGCCAAGTAATGTACGCAAAATAAGCGTTGAAAATATTGTCTGATTTATGATAACTTTTTCTTGGTCAAAAAATGCCGCTTCAAGAGGCTTAAACAGAGCGCGTTGAGAAAGAGCGGACAGCAGAGAAAAATATTAACCTAAGGCGTGACAGCTTTAAAAGCTCAGTAAGTACCTTCAAAAGGCGCTGCTGGTTAAAAATTTGTGGCTTTTTTGTGAAAATAGTCCGTTTAGCAAAGAAAAAATATTATATATACAAACACTTACTGTATTACTGTCAGTAGACTTCCGATTCACAATCGAAACTATTAAACTTTTAATTATACCACATAGGCAAAAAAGATTTAAAAAATCACCAGTTCGTACAGTTGAGATAAAATAACTGCATTAATTTAGATCTTAAGGCATCTGACATAGTGTTGGTGGCTTAGCAACTGAGGATCTGGGAGACTGGCCCAGCAACTGAGGATCTGGGAGACTGGCCCAGCAACTGAAGATCTGGGAAGCTGGCCCAGCAACTGAGGATCTGGGAGGCCGGCCTAGCAACTGAGGATTTGGGAGGCCGGCCTAGCAACTGAGGATTTGGGAGGCTGGCCTGGCAACTGAGGATTTGGGAGGCTGGCCTGGCAACTGAGGATTTGGGAGGCTGGCCCAGCAACTGAGGATCTGGGAGACTGGCCCAGCAACTGAGGATCTGGGAGGCTGGCCCAGCAGCTAAGGATCTGGGAAGCTGGCCCAGCAACTGAGGATCTGGGAAGCTGGCCCAGCAACTGAGGATCTGGGAGGCTGGCCCAGCAACTGAGGATCTGGGAGGCTGGCCCAGCAGCTAAGGATCTGGGAAGCTGGCCCAGCAACTGAGGATCTGGGAAGCTGGCCCAGCAACTGAGGATCTGGGAGGCTGGCCCAGCAACTGAGGATCTGGGAGGCTGGCCCAGCAACTGAGGATCTGGGAGGCTGGCCCAGCAACTGAGGATCTGGGAGGCTGGCCCAGCAGCTGAGGATCTGGGAGGCCGGCCTAGCAACTGAGGATTTGGGAGGCTGGCCTGGCAACTGAGGATTTGGGAGGGCAGCGGTGGCAACTGAGGATCTGGGAGGCTGGCCTGGCAACTGAGGATCTGGGAGGCTGGCCTGGCAACTGAGGATTTGGGAGGGCAGCGGTGGCAACTGAGGATCTGGGTGGTCCAGCAACTGAGGATCTGGGTGAGGAGTGCCTTATCTATGATGTACAATGACTCTGCTAGACCGTCATGAACCGAATCTGGGACGGTCGTGTAGGCTACGGTGCGATAATTCGAGAAAAATTTCTAAACTACTAAAAAAGCATGAAAAACCGTGTCTCAAACATGAAAACTTTGCGGGAGCAGAAGACACTTAAGAACACCCGAGCTAATTATGTTTAACCGTCGCAGTGAGTTAACAATTCATCAAGTGACTGTCAGATCTGATATCTGACCACAATTTTATGCGAGCCGAGTACTTGACCGTTGAGGCCGGCCCGGGCGGCCGCGGCAGCCTGAGGCGTGGCCATGTTCACGAAGGCGTAGCAAGACCTGTGCACCATCTTGAGCGACAAGACTGGACCGTAGCGGATGAAAGCTGCGCGTAGCTGAGCCTCGGTGACATCGGCTTTGACGCTGCCAACCCACAGCGACCGGCAGTTATTCGGGTTGTCCGGGGTGGCCTGCGGAGCGGACGGGAGTTTTGGTCACTTCTTTAACAAAGACGATTTCGAAGATGATTCTTTAGGCATTTTGAAGGCGATTCTTTAGGGATTTTGAAGGCGATTCTTTAAGGAACTTCGACTGCGATTCTTTAGTGATTTTGAAGCCGATTCTTTAGGGATTTAACTGGAATTCTTAAGGGATTTTCACTGCGATTCTTTAGGGATTTAACTGGAATTCTTAAGGGATTTTCACTGCGATTCTTTAGGGATTTAACTGGGATTCTTTAGGGATTTTCACTGCGATTCTTTAGGGATTTAACTGGAATTCTTAAGGGATTTTCACTGCGATTCTTTAGGGATTTAACTGGGATTCTTTAGGGATTTTCACTGCGATTCTTTAGGGATTTAACTGGGATTCTTAAGGGATTTTCACTGCGATTCTTTAGGGATTTTGACTGGGATTCTTTAGGGATTTCGACTCCGATTCTTTAGAGGATTTGAGGTTAATTTATGGATTTATGGATTTTATGGACTTTAAAGGCGATTTTAGGACAATCTTAGAGGCCATTGTTGGAGACATTAGTGGGAAATTTCAGTAGGGTCAGTTGACCATCAAATTACCCCAGGCAAAGGCTTGGGTGGAGATCTCAGCAGGCAATTAGCCCGTTTAGGAGCAGCAGACTGGTCTTCATCATCAATGCTGCAACTGCTATTAGCTGATGGTTGAGGCTGCTGACTGTTGCGAGGCCGCAGCACACCGACTGGCCGACTTGTTGAAGCGGCGGAGGCTGCAGTCTTGGCGTAGCTGCCCCGAACCGGCGGACTCAAAGGCTTCCGCTGCTCTTGCTGCTCAGGCAGGCCGGCCCCGGCAAGCAGGCGATTGGCCGCAGCTTCAATATCCCCATTGGCCAGGTCCAGAGCCCGACTGCACAGGCCGCGATCAAGGCCGAGACTCTTCTCCAGACAGGCGAGCTGCGATTCGCGCATTCGTTCCAAAGCGTCGCCGCAGCCGTCGGCGTCGAGGGCGACCACGCAGGAGAAGCTGTTTGCCGCTTCGGCGTGCAGGCCGAGGTCAGCCTGGGCCTGGCCCAGAATGTAAAATCCTTTGACGTACTGCGGGCTGAGCTGCACGGACTGCTTGGCATCGGAGGCGCAGAGGTCCAGCTGGCCGAGCCGGTAGTAGCAGGCCGCCCGGCTGCCGTAATACCGACAGTCGGTGGGGTCCAGCCTGATAGCGGCCGCGAACTCGACGGCGGCGGCGGAGAAATCCTCCAACGGCGTCGACATCAATCGGTTGCCCTCTTTGGCGCGCTGCCTGGCCTCGAGCTTCGGATCGGTTGAGTAGCTGGGCGAAGGCTCCGGGATGTTCAGCTGCATCAACGGCTGCGGCGCTGGGGCTGGCGGCTGCTGGCGCGGCGGCGGTTGAGGTGGCTGCTGGCGCGGCGGCGGTTGAGGCGGCTGCTGGCGCGGTGGCGGTTGAGGCGGCTGCTGACGGGGAGTCGGCCGAGGCGGCGAAGGCTGTTGAGTTGGCGCTTGTTGCTGCTTCTGCGATGGCTTCTGCTGCTGCTGTGGCAGCTGGTTTTTCGAGACACGTCTGGCTACGAAGGCGGAGGCTTCGTCGAACTCCTCCTGTGACAGATTAGAGGAACCAGCGGTTTATTAAACTGCCTCAGAAAGAGATGCACCATTTGAATTCGGTGCAGAATGCTTAACTTAAGTCAGCTCAGCTGAGGTCAGTGCCCCCTCCCAGCCAGTCACTCAGCTGAGGTCAGTGCCCCCTCCCAGCCAGTCACTCAGCTGAGGTCAGTGCCCCCTCCCAGCCAGTCACTCAGCTGAGGTCAGTGCCCCCTCCCAGCCAGTCACTCAGCTGAGGTCAGTGCCCCCTCCCAGCCAGTCACTCAGCTGAGGTCAGTGCCCCCTCCCAGCCAGTCACTCAGCTGAGGTCAGTGCCCCCTCCCAGCCAGTCACTCAGCTGAGGTCAGTGCCCCCTCCCAGCCAGTCACTCAGCTGCGGTCAGTGCAGTGGTGGGAGTGAGGCGCGAATTTCGGGATTAATGGCACGAATTTCGGGATTAATGGCGCGAATGCGCGATTTCTGAGGCGAGGCGCGATTTTTTTTATGCTCAATGCGCGAAAAATGTTAGCTGATTTTGCTTTACTTTGCCAGTGACTGCCACACCCCCAGTGTCTCCTACAGCTGTACTTTCACTTGTAAACTTATTGTTGTTTAAATAAACTTGTGTTATGCTGAAGAATTTTGTAGTTTTATCAGACATTTAAGTGTCTTAGTTTTATTTAGCATTTTTAGAAATAGAACCGAAACTTATTCTTATTCTATTCTTGGAAATCAGTAATCCGTTGTGACTAAAAATTGAATACCAAGTTAAGACAACACTCATAGACTAATAGTTTTCACTACAGCATCTCTTCCATTTTCTCCTTCCAGCGCTACTGACAATTGTTATTAAAATTAAGCATGGCGAAGCGTGTTCAATGGAACAACGATTGGTTGAATAAGCTCGACTATAATGGTGACGTCATTGGTCTTTGGGCACGTAAGCGAGACGACTTTAAAGCAGATTGTGCCTGGTGTAATGTCGATTTTGTTTTTCGAAGTGGCATTACAAACTTTAAGAGCCACTCGCAGGCAGTAAGTCATCGCGAAATTTCGAAGGCCCGTCGGAGCAGCAGCTCCCTCAAGATGTTGATGGCAGGGGCATCCGCAGGCCAGGCTGATCAGAGTATTGACGGGTCTTGCGAGCCAAACGACTTAAGTCACTCTGCGAAAGTCTCGGAAATTCGTTTTATCACAAGGATTATTATTAAAAATCGTAGCTTTGAGTCTGAGGATGACGCCGTTGAGGACTTACGTGCGATTTGTCCCGACTCCAAGTTTCCGACTGCAATGCAGCTTCATCGATCGAAGATTTCTTACCTCGTGTCTCACGGCCTCTTTCCCTACCTGAAAGAGGTTATTCTGGCCGATGTTTGCAGCAACAGCAAGTCACCAGACTCAGGCTTTTTTTCAGTGCAAATTGATGAAGCCAATAAGAATGGAAAGTTTCTCGGCATCCTTCTGCGATATCTTTCAGAAAATAGTACCGAAAAAACCATGAAGGCCAAATCAGTCTGCATAGATTTGCCTATGCTGTCTTCTACAACTGCCGCAGCTATTTCTGCTTCTGTTTTGCAGACGATTTCGGAGTGCAACCTCGACAAGTCAAAGTGTGTCGGAGTGATGTCGGACAGCTGCAACACCATGCGGGGCTCCAAGAGCGGAGTAGTAGTTCGACTTTGGGATGACCTTCGAAATATCATTGATGTAGGCGGCTGCAGCCTTCATCACATCCACAACGCCGCGAAGTACGCTTGCGACGCTTCGGACTTAGGTCTCAGCGTAGAGACACTAGTGCGCGACCTCTATTGCCACTTCAAGTTTTCGCTCGACGAAAAGGACCGCTTACATGTCATTGCAACTGAATTCGATGAAGTGCGAAAGCTGGCATTTATTCGGCCAGTTGACACCCGTTGGCTGCAGCTGTTGCCGGTAGTTGAACGAGTTTTGCGACTGTTAGAGCCTCTAAAAAGTACTTCTTCGACTCCGCGACTAAGGAGCATGGCGCAAAATTTAGCACACTCAAGGTCCAAGTTCGTGACCCCAAAGTCGAATTTTTTCTTCTATTTTTGGTCGAAGTTTTGCGTCCTCTGCAGAAGTTCGAGCTGTTGTTCCAACAAGAAGACTGCCACATATTCCGGCTGTACGAAGTGCTAAATGACCTGACACGCTGCTGGCTGTTGCGCTTTGTCTCGCCAGTCAAACTACCCGCCAAAGTCTGGAAGCTGGATTTAAAGGACAGTTCGATTTGGCTGCCCCATCTGCAAATCGGCATGGGGGAGCAGGCCAGGCGTCTCTTCATTGAGATGTCTGCTAGTGACCAACAGGCCTGTCTAGCTTTGGTGAAAGCGTTCTTTGTAAAGGGAACAGAGAAACTCTTTGAATATTTGCCGCTGAGCAGCTCCACTCTTCGTGCCTGCCAACTGCTGGATCCGAAAAAGCAGACAAACGATCGGTTTGTTCAGTGGGTTGATACCATTGCCAGGCAGCTACCGACGATCATGACAGCAAGCGAGCTCGACACGTTGCGAGTTGAGGCTCGTGCTCATCAACAAGATGTGCTGATTGCTGAGTTAGACATTGAATCCGAATCGGCTAGTAACTTCTGGGGAAAGGTCGCCGCAGTTGGCAATCGCCCACTTCTTATGCGCATAGTACGTGTGCTATTCGTCTTGCCGCACGGCAACGCGGAAGTCGAGAGAATTTTCAGCAATCTTAATGATGTCGTTACAAAGAAGCGCTCCAGTCCTGGAGCGCACACCATTAAGGCACTAGTCGTCGCGCGCTCTTGCCTTGCTGCTAAATGTTGGACAGCTGCTACGCTACCAGTCTCGCTTAGGTTGCAGAACCTGTGCAACAGCGCCTATGCTGCGTACCGCCGACGGCTGGAAGAAGAGAAGCAAGAAGAGGAGCGCAAGAAGAGGGAAGAGCTCGAGAAGAGTGTCCTCTCCGAAATTCGAAACGAGAAAAGCGTAAGCAAGACATTCACAGACTTAGAAAATTCTGTTCTGGAGACTAACGAGCAGATAAAGAAGAAGCAGAAGCAGAGGGATGACGCTCAGAAGCTGTTGCTGGAAATGACTAAGGCGAAGGAGGACCGAGATCGTGAGCTGGACGACCTGCGACACAGACAAGACAAGCTGCAGAAGAAGAAGCTGAAACAGGCCGAGAAAATCACTGAGACGGTGCTCAAGCGTCGAGCTATTGAGCAGTCATTGTCGAACCCTCTGCCAGAAAGCGTTCAACAGAAAGGCTAATGCTATGTTAGTTGCCTTTTACTTGCTTAAAATGACATCTTCCAAAGTTAGATACGCTCTCGTATAGAGCTTTCGATTTCATATATTAGATTTAGTCTAGCTTGAAATATAAAAATTGCAAGTTACGATTATTTCGAATTTAATCTTTAGCAATTCAATAACTTTCATTTAAATAATTCATTTGTAAGACCTAATAAAATGCAATACACGAGACCCACGAGTGCGAGTGGCGCACTATTGTCTACGACTACGATGTTAAATTATAGTCAAGCTGTTGCAACAACACAACAATCGTTTTTTTTCATCAGAGTTACTCTTTTGAACATTATATAGTCAATGTATGGCAAAAAAAGATTGACACAAAAAAACTTGCGGCGCAAAAAAATCGTAGGCGCGAAAAAAATGGGCACTCCTCACTCCCACCACTGGTGCTTCCTCCCAGCCAGTCACTCAGCAGAGGTCAGTGCCCCCCTCCCAGCCAGTCACTCAGCTGAGGTCAGTGCCCCCTCCCAGCCAGTCACTCAGCTGAGGTCAGTGCCCCCTCCCAGCCAGTCACTCAGCTGAGGTCAGTGCCCCCCTCCCAGCCAGTCACTCAGCTGAGGTCAGTGCCCCCTCCCAGCCAGTCACTCAGCTGAGGTCAGTGCCCCCCTCCCAGCCAGTCACTCAGCTGAGGTCAGTGCCCCCCTCCAAGCCAGTCACTCAGCTGAGGTCAGTGCCCCCTCCCAGCCAGTCACTCAGCTGAGGTCAGTGCCCCCTCCCAGCCAGTCACTCAGCTGAGGTCAGTGCCCCCTCCCAGCCAGTCACTCAGCTGAGGTCAGTGCCACCCTCCCAGCCAGTCACTCAGCTGAGGTCAGTGCTTCCTCCCAGCCAGTCACTCAGCTGCGGTCAGTGCTTCCTCCTAGCCAGTCACTCAGCTGCGGTCAGTGCTTCCTCCTAGCCAGTCACTCAGCTGAGGTCAGTGCTCCCCCCCAGCCAGTGAGCTCAGCTGGGGTCAGTGCCCCTCCCAGCCAGTGAGCTCAGCTGGGGTCAGTGCCCCTCCCAGCCAGTGAGCTCAGCTGGGTCAGTGCCCCTCCCAGCCAGTGAGCTCAGCTGGGTCAGTGACCCCCCCAGCCAGTGAGCTCAGCTGGGGTCAGTGCCCCTCCCAGCCAGTGAGCTCAGCTGGGTCAGTGACCCCCCCACCCCAAATTTTCAAAAAAATCATCTGTCCAGATTTGAACACGCGTTTTTTCTTCTGTTCTTCGCCTTGAGAACAGGTCTAGCGAATCATAACGCATAAAAACAAACCAAATAGTAAATACCGTCTTTATTACCTCTTCAATATCGCCAGTAGAACTATCTTCCCCACTAGAACCGGAGCATGCATCCTGATCCTTTGAATCGTCAGTGGCAGCCGTAGCTCCTAGCTGCTGACCACCTTCGCCAGAATCTTTCCTCCCATGCGATTTTACTGGCGCAGTGGCAGCGGCAGCAGCAGTTTTCTCCTGCTGCTGCTTTTTGGCAGCCAAGTCCGCCGCCGCCTGCTTTTTGGCAGCCAAGTCCGTCGCCGCCTGCTTTTTGGCAGCCAAGTCCGCCGCCGCCGCCTGCTGTTGCTGCTGCTCCTGCTTCTTCTTGCCACGCCTTTGACGCTTCTTACGACGCTTCTCCTGTTTACGCTGGGCTCGACGCTTCTCCCGCTCCTCCGCTTCGATCAGCTCCTTCGCCTGCTTTTCCGCCTCCTGCGGGTCCGAGGACCGAAGAATTATGAATCAATTTGGTTGCGTCATCAGTCAGCTAAAAGTGGAATCGAACCCGCGACCAGTTTCTGTCCTCGGCTGTTCTATCGGACCACCTATTAATTAAACTATACTAAACGGAACCTTTTTCTTTGTGCAGAAATGCAAGCTTTTAGTGCCACACTCTATACTTTCTACTTATCAGTAGACGAATGAGTACAATTCCTTTAACCCACAACACTCACCTCAGGCGACAGAGTGCTGAAACGCGTAATCGGGGAGTTCTGATCCCGGTATTGCCTGCGATATTGATAGTACTCGTACCAATTGGGGTTGTCATTGAAGCTGCTGTCGCTGTCTGCGTGTTTGCGAGCGAGAATAATATTGAATTGAAGCTGACCGTATACTAATGACGGACCTTCAGATCCTGAGGCTGCTGTCCCCAAACTCTAAGCAGACGGACCTTCAGATTCTGAGGCTGCTGTCCCCAAACTCTAAGCAGACGGACCTTCAGATTCTGAGGCTGCTGTCCCCAAACTCTAAGCAGACGGACCTTCAGATTCTGAGGCTGTTGTCCCCAAACTCTAAGCAGACGGACCTTCAGATTCTGAGGCTGCTGTCCCCAAACTCTAAGCAGACGGACCTTCAGATTCTGAGGCTGCTGTCCTCACACCCTAAGCAGACGGACCTTCAGATTCTGAGGCTGTTGTCCCCAAATCCTAAGCAGACGGACCTTCAGTCATATCCAATAAAACTGGGTCAGACTTGAATAATCTCACAGAGAAAAGTTCGCATGGAATACAAATGCTCGCTCACCGTCAGAATAGTCCTCATCTTCGTCATCGCAATAAAAATCATCAACATCCTCCGAGTGGTTCATAAAGAAAAACAGAACTGAAACTGGAATGTGCGAAATCGATTAATTAAGCTCAAAGTTGCAGGAAAGTCTTTTTGCAACTCAAGTAAGCAATGAGATATGGCTCACAATCTGTCCTAGTCATGGCATCAATCAGTAACCAGATGAATTCCGGATTCATAAATTTATCCTTCAAACGGTCAACTTCATCGTCGGTGCTGGTCAGTTTCTTGTAGGCTAGGGAAATTTCTTGGAACTTCTACGAGAGGAATGTTGGAGCAAGTGGATTGTGCAAATATCAAGCATTAATTTGTGGCAAAAGTAAAAGCTCAGCATGTCTGTGTCAAAATAAGTTGGATGTCAGTGGGGAAGGTGGAGTTGGATGTCAGTGGGGAAGGTGGAGTTGGATGTCAGTGGGGAAAGTGGAGTTGGATGTCAGTGGGGAAGGTGGAGTCGGATGTCAGTGGGGAAAGTGGAGTTGGATGTCAGCGGGGAAGGTGGAGTCGGATAGATGTCAATAAGGAAGGTAGTTTGATGTCAGTAGAGATTGTAAAGTTGTATACCATTGAGGAATGTAAAGAGTTCTACCAGAAAAATTTCAGACTCATGAATTCTATTGCTAACAAACCTTAGTAGCAGCTTCTTGTTCTTCTGGCAGGCATTTGTCTGGATGATACTGCAGTGCTAGCCTGCGGTATGCAGACTTGATCTCTGTCTCAGAGGCATCTATAAATAATAAAAAAATAATTTAATTATTAAAATTTCCAACTAACAGAGACAATTATACTTTTTTTGCAATTGACTATATTTGAGATTGATCATTATACTAAAGAAAGATAATTATATAAAAATAGATACTATGTAGTGTTTTCAGTCACACAAAGGCATTAAAATTCATAGTAGTTAAAGGAACTTTGACTTTCTGAATCTATTTTCAATGGTTGAAGATTTTAAAATTAATATAGCCACTAAATAAAAACAAAAAACAATAGATTCAATATATTAATACAGTATATTTCTTTGATAGCTAATGTATCTCTTAGAAGACTAGCTTAGACATTAGATATGAGGTTCAAATGATTTGTCTATATTTGTAAAGACATAGACTTAAAAGTCGAGATCTATTAATTCTTAGACATTTCATTATTTTAATCTAGCCTAACCAGGTATTTTAAATAGTTATTGTTGCTTAAAGGTAGGGCTTGAATTAGCTTCTTAAATCCCCCTATTAAGCCTTAAGTAGCTTAAAGGCACACAATGACAAAATGCATTTATAAAAAGCATAGGCCCATTATAGAAAAATAAATAAATAAGCATATAGATTAGTTAGGCCTAGTTAATTAAATCTTTCTTATTATATTAACTATTATTTTTTAGATTTTATTCAAATATATTTAACACACAAAAGGGAAAATTGATAGAGTATCATCAACTTTCTAATTAGAATTTAAAAACTTAAGACTAAGAGTAAAATAAAACCTATACATAGATGATAGAACCTATCCCAAAAATCTTAGTTACCTAAGCAACATGCAATATACGCCTATATAATGGCCTAATGCTAAGAATAGGCCCTCTTGAATATTTTTACTATTTAAAGAGTTTGGACTAGGCTAAATATAATTGGTACCATGGCATAATTAGATTGACACCTTGGCTTACCTGGTAAAACACAGAGAATTTTAGCAGCTTCCTCTTTAGAAATAATCATATTTAAGAATGCAAGCTTTTGTATTTTGTTATTGACTAATTGATTCTTCTCGACTATGCCTACTGTTACAGGCTTAACTCTTTTTAGCTAGTATCAATCAATAACTAACAATGTAGGCCTATACTATATCACTATATCAGGCCAGGCCTAACCACTAGCCTAATAATACAAGATCACTATCACGTTTATTAATTAAAAAATTAGCTAAAAAAACAAGTTAGTAAGTTGACATAACTAGTGTATATATGACTTATAAATAAAATGGACTATACTTTCAGACAAGGGAGTCAGACAATCAACTCAACTGCGTGATGAATTAGGCCAATTGAAACTTAGTACTATGTGACTGTTATTTTAAAAGACAAAGTTTTCGGTTTAAAAAATTTTAACAAAAGAAGATGTAATATTGGCTTCTGTTTTTCAGTCTTGCATGACTACACTTTTTAAAAACTCCTTTCTTAGGTGCAAATTTTAAATTATTCTTATTGCTAAGTACATATATATTTCCTTTGTACCTGTGAGTGTAAATGTATCGGCTGAACAGTTTGACGATGAGCTCACTCGTTTTTGCACAATTGTGTTTTTGTGATCATTAGTTTAAACTAATGAAGTGCTGGATGAGCTGTTGAACTCTTTTGACGAAATTTCATAAGCGCATTAATTTTTTAAGCGTCCCTGGGGTTACACTGTTGTATTTCTGGTAAATAGATCGAACGAACAGACTTCGATTGGTTAGTACGTTTACCAGGCCGACAGAGTGCTCGCAGAGAGGAGAAGTGTGTATTTGCATTATAAGCGCAAGTAGCAATCCGAGCTAGTGAGACAGAGAAGAGAGAGAGTCTTGGTTTTAGTAAAGTAGGGGTGCTTTTACATCTAGTATAGCCTTGGGATGCGCGAGAGAATTAAATTTCAAGAATGTTACTATTTTTAGTATATGCCATATGGGGAGAGTGGCAGAAGCTTCCAGAATAGAGGCTATAGCTACACTAGTTATATATTATCTATGCACTCCCAAAACCAACCGATCGAGCTAGAACTATTCACACGCGAAATTAAAGATCTAATGAGCTAATTATCTGCAGCAAAAATTGCAATTGATTATTACTGCACATGCACTATACATAATTGTTACATGCAGGGGTGTCGCCATGGATTTTATGGTGGGGGGACAAAGCCAATAATTATACATGTACATAGACTACTAAATTCTTTACATGTATACAATATTTTCAGAATCGGTGTTGTTAGCACTGATTTTTTTAGCGCCGCAGGCGCACTCAGTTTAGCGCTGCAGCTGCACTCATTTTAGCGCGGCAGGCACTCATTTTAGCGCGGCAGGCACTCATTTTAGCGCGGCAGGCACTCATTTTAGCGCGGCAGGCACTCATTTTAGCGCGGCAGGCACTCATTTTAGCGCGGCAGGCACTCATTTTAGCGCGGCAGGCACTCATTTTAGCGCGGCAGGCACTCATTTTAGCGCGGCAGGCACTCATTTTAGCGCGGCAGGCACTCATTTTAGCGCGGCAGGCACTCATTTTAGCGCGGCAGGCACTCATTTTAGCGCGGCAGGCACTCATTTTAGCGCGGCAGGCACTCATTTTAGCGCGGCAGGCACTCATTTTAGCGCGGCAGGCACTCATTTTAGCGCGGCAGGCACTCATTTTAGCGCCGCAGGCACTCATTTTAGCGCGGCAGGCACTCATTTTAGCGCCGCAAGCACTATGTTTTGTCG
This sequence comes from Macrostomum lignano, assembly GCA_002269645.1. NCBI lineage: Eukaryota > Metazoa > Platyhelminthes > Macrostomidae > Macrostomum > Macrostomum lignano. The sequence continues at coordinate 491 of NIVC01002655.1, read as the reverse complement.
CCCTGCAGCAAATTTATTGATTTCCATAAATATATATTACGGGGTCACAAATGCAAGGTGGGGTACTGCGGGGACAAATTGTATCCCCCAAGATCTTTTACTGGGGGGCATGTGGTCCCCCTGTCCCCCCCCCCGTTGGCGACAAGGACCAAGGACCAAGGACATGTAGATCAAGGACCACAAAGTAGCAGTAACATTGTGTGTACGATGATGAGTATACTTTTTCTAGTGGTCCAACTGTACTAGATTTGATCCTTTGATATTCTTTTTACCGAAAATCACACTACGCGACTAATGTAAAATGTACGAAAAATTACTTATCAGCAAGCTGACTCAGGGGTGTCGGAACCGGGAGGGCACGGGGGGGGCTGGAGCCCCCTCACTTTTTAGCATGATCCAGCAAGTGCCCTTTTTGAATTTTAAGCAAGTGTCGGCCGGTTTTCGGCTTTGGCTTTTCTGAGTCTTAGAAGCTAAGGCTGATATAATAGTTA